>JAGFNQ010009022.1:0-32672 GCA_024364735.1 Boesenbergia rotunda | reverse complement strand
GGCATATCCATAAATCATTCATAACATGGCATATCATTCATAAGAACACATAATCACATATACAAAAAATAAAAAATACATCTTACATAGGGCCATTGGGACCCTTACTTGAAATAAATCATAATTTTACCCTATTAACCATTCTTGGCCGAAACTTGTGGAGTCCCAAGGCCATGTGAAAATTCACATAATCACCATCCATCATCCTTATATCATGGCAACACATAAACATATGCTTGAAGTTAAAGACTCAACCCTAACCCTTGGGTCCTTGGGGTTGGCCGAACCATATGGGGCCTCTAGGGTACTCCAAAAATTCCCAAAAATTATACTTAACCTCTAAAAATCATAAGGGAACATTAAATAACATTATCATGATTTTTAGCATAATCATAGACCTTTAAAACATGGTGGCCGAAACCCTTAAACTCAGGGTTCTTAGTTTTTTGTTTCTTTCATGTTGGCCGAAACCCTAGGGTGTTCTAGGGTACTCCAAAAATTCCCAAAAAGTATACTTAACTTCTAAACATCATAAGGGAACATTAAATAACATTATCATGATTTTTATCATAATTATAGACCTTTAAAACATGGTGGCCGAAACCCTTAAACTCAGGGTTCTTAGTTTTTGTTTCTTTCATGTTGGCCGAAACCCTAGGGTGTCCTAGGGTACTCCAAAAATTCCCAAAATTATACTTAACTTCTAAAATCATAAGGAACATTAAATAACATTATCATGATTTTTATCATAATTATAGACCTTTAAAACATGGTGGCCGAACCCTTAAACTCAGGGTTCTTAGTTTTTGTTTCTTTCATGTTGGCCGAAACCCTAGGGTATCCTAGGGTACTCCAAAAATTCCCAAAAATTATAATTAACTTCTAAAAATCATAAGGGAACATTAAATAACATTATACAGTTTTTTATCATAATTTTAGATCTTAAAAACATGGTGGCCGAAACCCTTAAGCATGAGGGTCTTGGTTTTCTTTCCTTTCAACATCCAATTCGAAAACCAACCACTATATCATACTAAAAATCATAAAAATAATAGGGAACTATTATACCACAGGTGAGGGAGTCTTACCTTGGGTTTCTTGATTTTTCGAACCTTGGAAGAGAAGAAAGAAGACTTGATGTCTCTTGACCACACCTAGTCCTTGGATCCTTGTAAGAACTTTAGATCTTGGGAGATGGAGCCTTGGTGGAAACTTTTCCAAGGGGAACTCATCCTTAGAATTTCGGCTAGAATGAGGAGGGAGGAGGGGAGCAAATGCAGTTGATGGTGAAGAGAAGTAACCCCCCAAACCCCCTCTTTATAGCTCCTTTAAAGAGGCAAATGAAGAGTCTCTCCATGACCCTTCATCTCCTTCTACTTCTTAACCAACCTCCACTTCATTTACTCGTAAGTATTCCTTGCTAGGTGAGTTGGTTAAAGCATTCATGGTTGTACAAGAGGTCCACGGTTCAAACCTTGGCCCATGCACCTTTATTTTTATTTTATTTTTCATTTTATTTAAACCTTTTCCTCTAATTTTCGAAAGTTCCCTTTTATTTCGAAAATTATCCAAAAATCACCCATAATTATGCTAATATTCCTAAATAAAATTCTTTTATATTTATATTAATTTTACCTAATTTATATTAATTTTACCTAATTAATACCCATTTTTGGAGCCCATTTAAAGCTCATTAGTACCTAATTCCTCCATTAAAATAGAAAAATTAGGCTAAGACTTACCCATAATCATGCTAATATGCCTAATTAAATCCTATTTATATTTATACTAATTATTACCGAAATCCACCTATAATCATGGTACTAAAAAGCCCACATAAAGCCCATTCGTACTTAGTTTTCTCAATTTAAATGAGAAAACATGGATTTTCTAGGCCAAAGTTCTCCTTAATATTTCTAGGTCCCTTGAAAAATTATTTAAACATGCTTAATATTTTAAGAAAATATTAAGAGAATTTTCCGGGTCGTTACAATCCCCCATACCTCGTGAAAGTTCGTCCTCGAACTTAGAATAACTCCGGGTACTTGCGCCTCATCTCTTCCTCACGCTCCCAGGTAGCTTCTTCGAATCGTTGACTTTGCCATAGGACCTTGACTAAGGGCACTTCCTTACTCCTCAGCTTCTTGACTTCCCTATCCAAAATCTGGATGAGTCTGCTCTCATAGCTTAGGTCCTCTTGCACTTGCACCGTCTGTGGCTCGATCACTTGGTCCATATTTGGGATACACTTTTTCAGCAGGGACACATGGAATACGTTATGGATAGGTGACATCTCTGGAGGCAGCTCCAGCTCATATGCCACCTTACCGACTCTTTTCAGAATCAGGTACGGCCCCACATAGCGCGGACTTAGTTTTCCTTTCTTCCCAAATCTGGTCACTCCCTTCTTTATACCGGACCACCAAAACTTCTCCTTCAGATCCTGATACATCTTGGTGGATCCTGGATGCATCAAGTAAGGGGTTCCGTGAGCTTCTGCCAGTATCTCTTTTCGAAGCTCCGGATCACTAGGGATACATAGACGATCCCTAAGGTAGAGTATTCCCCCTTCGGCGATATGAAAACTATCGCCCTTTCCTTCTAGGATCTCCTGTTTTATTTTCTGGAGACTCAGATCACCATTTTGTTTTTCCAATATGTCCTCACATAGCGCGGGTGATATTGTCATGGTGGAAAGTCGCCCGAAGATGACTTCGACCCCAAAATTCATAATTTCTTTTTCAAGTGGTCGGGATAATTTAGATATGGACATCAAGGTGGCACTTGACTTCCGGCTGAGTGCATCGGCGACTTTGTTCGCCTTTCCTGGATGATAGAAGATCTCGCAGTCGTAGACCTTCACCAACTCGAGCCATCGGCGTTGTCTCATATTCAGGTCTTTCTGAGTGAAGAAATATCGCAGACTCTGGTGGTCTGTATAAATCTTACACTGCGCTCCATATAGAGATAATGCCTCCATATTTTAAGAGCGAAGACTACCGCAGCCAGTTCCAGATCATGAGTGGGGTAATTCTGTTCATATTCCTTAAGTTACCTAGAGGCATAAGCAATGACCTTACCACTCTGCCTAAGTACAGCTCCAAGTCCTAGCTTGGAAGCATCGCTGTATATATCGAAGTTCTGATTATTTCTTTGACATATAATTGGCTAATGTCATTATTAACTCCATGATATAATTATATGCATACATCATAGTTATATACTTATTTTAATCATGGGTACCTAATAATAATAGTATGCTTCCGAATATTAATTCTCAACCCGGGTTACGAATTATATTAGTTGTATGATTATTATAGAATAGGTGAGATCCTTGTTATTATATTACCATAAAATAACTTAAGGTAGTCTTATATATTATATATAAGGCATCAGTAACCCATAACCTATAATAAGTGTTAAAATAATTAGCACCCTACCCTATGCGTCCCTACCTAAGTTATACCGTATGACCTATACCATTAATTATATCAGTATTAATATCATGGAACTAATGCTATACGCTAACATAGGTGAGAGTGTTATAATCTCCTGTGGGTATGTAGGCTATCAGAAAATTTTCTACATGTGACTATATTATAGATTATACATAATATCATAAATTATAGTTTTTTTTCCTACCCCTATATTATTCTAATATTTAATTCCTAAAAGAAAATAAAGTATCATTCATCGTTATATATCGTAACGTACTTTTTCATCATAAATACCGTTCATGCTTGCATATCTTAAAATCATAAAACATCTTCCTACTATAAGATATGTAAAGAGGTACTTACTTGGAAGCGGCAGGAAGAGGGCTTGATGTGTGTGTAGTGAGATGGTTACTGCTATGATACCAACCTGTAACGCCCGCTTTTTTTTTTCTTTTTTCATAAGCGGCGTTACGTTAACATGCTTAGGCATGTAGACATCATAAGGCAGCGGAATAACTTTAACTTATACATGCCCTGTTACCATTCTTAACTTAATGACATATGAACCTTAGCATATTAACTTTGAACTTAAGCATCATATCATATCATGTCATACGTAACGTCATATCATAAGGTTCCATAGGTCATTATTCAGACATATAAGTAACCAAGGTGAAGTTCTAACATAAACAGTAAACATAGAGTTTCCTGGGCCAAGTCACTACTACACACATGCGTTCTTGCCCTCCTGCTGCTTCCATCATTGTCCCCTTGAATGATCTGCGGTATAAGGAAATAAGACTATAAGCACACAGGCTTAGTAAGACTCTTTCCTACTCACAAAACCATTCATCATTCATCATCTCATAATGAGCACATGAAAACATTAACATACTTGGTGCTCTACTTAGGATATAACATCTTAAATCACTTATCGTATACATAGCATGACATGAACATAAACATAGTAGCATTCTAAGCATGGCATAATACTTGGCATGAACATAAACATAGTAGCATTCTAAGCATGGCATAACACTTGGCATGAACATAAACATAGTAGCATTCTAAGCATGGCATAATACTTGGCATGAACATAAACATAGTAGCATTCTAAGCATGGCATAATACTTGGCATGAACATAAACATAGTAACATTCTAAGCATGGCATAATACTTGGCACGAACATAAACATAATGAACATTCTTCCTATCATAACATATGAGCATCTTCTTAACATTATCATGGCATAGATCATTTGTTCTCATGCATATTTCTTAACATGAAGCGTAAGCATAAAATCTTATCATCATAGCATAATGCATAACATGAATGGAGGCATGAGTGGAATGCATATACATATATGGATGCTTAGTTTAAAAATCATACTTTTCATGAACATACTTTTAATAAACATACTTTTTCATAATGAATGCATGGGCAATGCATATATATCATAAGGATGCATAATCTTTAAAAACATACTTTTCATTTCTTAAACATAATCATCATAACATCATTTGGGGTCCCCGGCTTGTACCACATACATACATCATAGCGCGCATCCCTAGCAAGTCCGAGGTCGCGAGCCCCAACCTACTAGGGTAAGGACAGCATAGTCGGTAGTCCCCGAACCGAGGCGTTCTTAAGGTGCCCATCCCTGTTGCACAGCTTCGGTAGTGCCAGAACCGTGGACAGCTTCGGTAGTCTAAAACCGGGGCGTTCTTAAGGTGCCCATCCCTTGGACCCATACTTCGGTCCAGTACAAGCCCATACATAAAGTAAAATACTTTTCATGCTTCATCATTCATAAAACATTCATGGCATCTTCATCATAGCATAACTTGTTACGGCCCGGCCCGTCTACCGGCCCATTTACCAGTCCTCACGACCGTCGTACCGTCGACCATCGACCGTGCCGTTTAGCATATTTATGCCTTAAAGACACAAGCATCATCTTTCATTCATCATACTTGTCATTCATCATTTTCATTCTTAGACATGGCATATGTACACATCATTCATAGAGCATGACATACATTCATATTATCCTAAAACATGGCATATCATTCATAAACATGGCATATCATTCCTAAACATGACATATCATTCATAAACATGGCATATCATTCATAACATGGCATATCATTCATAAACATGGCATATCATGCATAAACATGGCATATCATTCATAAACATGGCATATCCTTCATAAACATGGCATATCATTCATAACATGGCATATCATTCATAAACATGGCATATCATGCATAAACATGGCATATCATTCATAAACATGGCATATCATTCATAAACATGACGTATCATTCATAAAACACAAATCACATCTTACCATAGGGCCATTGGGACCCTTACTTGAAATAAATCTTAACTTTTACCCTATTAACCCTTCTTGGCCGAAACTTGTGGAGTCCCAAGGCCATCTGAAAATTCACATAATCACCATCCATCATCCTTATATCATGGCAACACATAAACATATGCTTGAAGTTAAAGACTCAACCCTAACCCTTGGGTCCTTGGGGTTGGCCGAACCATATGGGGCCTCTGGGTACTCCAATAATTCCCAAAAATTATACTTAACCTCTACACATCATAAGGGAACATTAAATAACATTATCATGATTTTTAGCAAAATTATAGACCTTTAAAACATGGTGGCCGAAACCCTTAAACTCAGGGTTCTTAGTTTTTTGTTTCTTTCATGTTGGCCGAAACCCTAGGGTGTCCTAGGGTACTCCAAAAATTCACAAAATTTATAATTAACTTCTAAACATCATAAGGGAACATTAAATAACATTATCATGATTTTTATCATAATTATATACCTTTGAAACATGGTGGCCGAAACCCTTAAACTCAGGGTTCTTAGTTTTTGTTTCTTTCATGTTGGCCGAAACCCTAGGGTGTCCTAGGGTACTCAAAAATTCCCAAAAATTATAATTAACTTATAAACATCATAAGGGAACATTAAATAACATTATCATGATTTTTATCATAATTATAGACCTTTAAAACATGGTGGCCGAAACCCTTAAACTCAGGGTTCTTAGTTTTTGTTTCTTTCATGTTGGCCGAAACCCTAGGGTATCCTAGGTACTCCAAAAATTCCCAAAAATTATAATTAACTTCTAAACATCATAAGGGAACATTAAATAACATTATACATATTTTTAGCATAATTTTAGATCTTAAAAACATGGTGGCCGAAACCCTTAAGCATGAGGGTCTTGGTTTTCTTTCCTTTCAACATCCAATTCGAAAACCAACCACTATATCATACTAAAAATCATAAAAATCATAGGGAACTATTATACCACAGGTGAGGGAGTCTTACCTTGGGTTTCTTGATTTTTCGAACCTTGGAAGAGAAGAAAGAAGACTTGATGTCTCTTGACCACACCTAGTCCTTGGATCCTTGTAAGAACTTTAGATCTTGGGAGATGGAGCCTTGGTGGAAACTTTTCCAAGGGGAACTCATCCTTAGAATTTCGGCTAGAATGAGGAGGGAGGAGGGGAGCAAATGCACTTGATGGTGAAGAGAAGTAACCCCCCAAACCCCCTCTTTATAGCTCCTTTAAAGAGGCAAATGAAGAGTCTCTCCAAGACCCTTCATCTCCTTCTACTTCTTAACCAACCTCCACTTCATTTACTCATAAGTATTCCTTGCTAGGTGAGTTGGTTAAAGCATTCATGGTTGTAGAAGAGGTCCAAGGTTCAATCCTTGGCCCATGCACCTTTATTTTTATTTTATTTTTCATTTTATTTAAACCTTTTCCTCTAATTTTCGAAAGTTCCCTTTTATTTCGAAATTCTACAAAAATCACCCATAATTATGCTAATATTCCTAAATAAAATTCTTTTATATTTATATTAATTTTACCTAATTTATATTAATTTTACCTAATTAATACCCATTTTTGGAGCTCATTTAAAGCTCATTAGTACCTAATTCCTCCATTAAAATAGAAAAATTAGGCTAAGACTTACCCATAATCATGCTAATATGCCTAATTAAATCCTATTTATATTTATACTAATTATTACCGAAATCCACCTATAATCATGGTACTAAAAAGCCCACATAAAGCCCATTCGTACTTAGTTTTCTCAATTTAAATGAGAAAACATGGATTTTCTAGGCCAAAGTTCTCCTTAATATTTCTAGGTCCCTTGGAAAATTATTTAAACATGCTTAATATTTTAAGAAAATATTAAGAGAATTTTCCGAGTCGTTACAGTAGGCGTCGGTTCGACCTAGGGTTTCACTTTGAAATCAAAAGTCAGAACCAAGACAGCTCCGGCTGTGATATATACTTGTAATTATTTATATTATACTGTTCTTGGACTAACCCTGGTTGCAAGAGTGAATAGTGTTTACTGTTGCATCCCAGGCGCCTGAGAGGAGTCAGACGCCCGAGAAGCCACGCGCCTGATAGTTATTAGGCACCCCAGATGGTTTGTTCCAGCGGGTGAGTTCGGCTGAGCTGGCAGGATGCCACGTCAGCAACTCAGGTGCCCATGAGCCATCAGTCACCCTAAAGGTCCCAGGTGCCCAAGACTAGAGGATAGGGGTTTGGCTGAGTCTGTGAACAAGGACGCGCCCGATTCGCGACACGTTTAGGCTCCCAACAAGCCTCAGGCGCCCGAGAACTGCATAGATAAGGGGCGTCACCCCTTGCTTTCCAGCGTCAATTTTCACATTCAATGAGAAAAGCCTTCAAGCAACTCAAGCACTCCAAAGATCTTCAAACTCCTTCCGTGCTCGAGTTTCTTCGCGCCGCAAATGATCAAGGTCGATGACATGTCACCCAAGACATTCTGCGATCATTCCGGTGTTGTCGGTATATTTTATTCGTTGTTTAAATTCTATACTCGACATACATATTTGTAATATTTTTCTCGACTTATAGAATTGCCCAACGAAAACGGTCAAGGACTGTGGGCCTTAGAGTAGGAGTCGACAAAGACTCCGAACCAAGTAAAAAGAAACATGTTAGCGTTGTGCTTTTAATTCTTCCGCTGTGTTCTGATTATTCTGAAAATTTACGTAATCGCTATTCACCCCGCTCTAACGATTACAACTATCCCACAAGTGGTATCAGAGCGGGTTGCTCAACCTTGGTGAAACCGCCAACTGAGCAGTTTTTCGGAATTATTTTTTTTGTTCGTTTCTTAAAAAAAAATATTCTATTTTTCTTCGTTCTTCGAGGTTGGTGCATCACCACTCGAATTGTTTTTATGATTTTTTGTATACCACACTACTAATCCAAGACAAGTCTTGGAATGAGTCTTTTTGTTTTTATTTTTTTCAAGAATACTAAATGGCCATCCAAGAAGGTTACAACACCGCGCGCCCTCCACTTTTCTCCGGTGAGGATTCTTCCTACTGGAAGAGCAGAATGGAGGTCCACCTGAAAACTCAGGTGGAAATGTGGATCATCATCCAGTCTGGACTGGAGATCCCGAAAAACGCGCAAGGAGAAATCCAAGGATACTTTGAGTGGGACGCTTCACTCAAGAAGAAGATAGAAGCGGACGCAAAAGCCACTCAAACTCTCCAATGTGGACTGATGAAGGAAGAACTCAACTGCGTCAGCCCATTCAACAGTGCTAAAGAACTGTGGAATAAGTTAATCGAGCTGCACGAGGGGACGTCGGACACAAGAATCAGCAAGCGAGATCTCCTCCTCAACATGTTGTATACGATCAAAATGCAAGACGGTGAAATAGCCGCTCAGCTACACGCAAGGATCCATGAAATTATGAACGGTTTGCACACGATAGGTCACAAGGTAGAGAACCATGATCTAATCATGTATACCCTAAACTTGTTCACAAGAAATTCATTATAGGCATAGATGGTAGATGCTTATATGGTTTCTAGGAACCTTTCAGATATCAAATTAGATGAATTGTTTTCTAAATTAGAACTCCATTAACAAACTAACACCTCATTGGTCGAGAAAGGGTTAGCCCTTTTTGCAGGAAAAACCCATTCAAAGCAAAAGAAGAAGAAGGTGCAATCGATTCTCGAGTCAGATTCTGACTCAAAGTCTGACGATGACGGAATCAATTATCCAGAACTGGTACGAATGGCCCGGAGTCAATACAAAATGATCAAGGGACATATGAAGAAGAAGATGGTGAACCAGAAAAAGGATGATCCAACCGAACAGTCTACCAGCCAGAAAACCAAAAGTGAAGTAACCTGTTATGGGTGCAACAAGAAGGGCCACTACAAATCAGAGTATCTTAACTTGAAGGAAAATAAGAAGAACTGGAGGAAGATGGCTATCAAAGCTAGGTTGGATGAATCATCTTCAGGAGAAGACGAAGAAGTACCATACGCCAACCTCCTCGCGCTGACTGCTTCGGAGAATCTCGACACCGAATTGGAATCAGAATCGGAAGAGAACGTCGGAATTGGAAGACTTTCAATTTCTAAAGACAGGCAAATAACAGTAAGAGGTTACCCCAAATCTCAGCTTTATGATCTAATATCTTATCTATTTCATAAGTTGGCCAAAGCCAATGTTAGGGTCGAATCCCTCAGACAGGAAGTCAAAATTCTGAAAGAGGGAGTCAACTCTAGTCCCTTAACTAAACCAGTTCAGAAAGGAACCTCCACTCAAGCCCAAAAACTTGGGGAGGAGAATTCCTCCTTGAAAACTCAGGTGAAGGAACTAAGAGTTGCATTGGAACGATTTTTCATGGGTTCCAAGAATCTTGACATGATTTTTGGAAAACAAAAATCAGTTCTGAATCGATCCGGACTTGGTTATCGAACCAACTCATGATATAGATCTTACTACTTGATGTTGAACCCAAGTAGAACCTAAGTCCAAGCGTGGGTCCCGAAATTATGCTTGACAAATCAAGCCAGACTGAACCAATATTGGATTTCCAAGGACAAGATTCACATCTTGCCTAACCCATACCGAGGCTTTAGTCCATGGGGAGCCAATATAAAAACCATTTTTATAATACGATAAATTCTTTTTCCTGTTTTTTGTTTGATGCTTGTTTATTTTATTTTCTGCAAAATATTATGCTTAGACATAGGGATGGTTAGATAAGGATCTGACTTAATTGAAACTTGCTCAACCTAGTATTAGGGTGGGGCGAGATGATAGTACATTAGGGAAACATGTCTAAAAAGTCAAGTAGGGTAAGACGTACCCTATTTGGTCCTATTAGTCAGGTGGAACTAATTAATGCTACCTTGCCAAATCCTCAACTCGTTAGACCAGAGTTTCTCAATAAGTAATTTGAGAATAAAATTTCTTTAAAAGACTTTGTCTAGGAAAGGGTTGATTATCCAATAAGGCTACGACCAAAGAAGGCCTCTGTGCCTCGCTAAGACCTAGAAGCCGATTATCGAAATTTATTTTCAACTTATTAATTGTCAAACCTAAATCTAACACAAGTTTCAATTAAATCATAGTATTAACAAAAAAAACCAAGATAAAATTAATACATCTCACAAAACAGATAAGGATATCTGTTTTGTCACTTAGAAATGGGTGAGATGTTTAGGACGTAACAATGTGGTCCAACCCAACCAACTCAATTAATGTTACCCTTAATATATATTTTTAAATTTTACATAAAATTTAATTTAACATAATCCAACTTAATAATTTTCCAAAATTTAATTTAACATTTTTAAAATTCAACTTAATATTTCCAAAATTAAATTTCACATTTAAAAAAAATCAACTTAATGTTTTCAAAATTAAAATTAACATTTTTTCAACTTAATGTTTTGAAAATTAAATTTAACATTTTTAAAATTCAACTTAATGCTTTCAAAATTAAATTTAACATTTTAAAAAAATTCAACTTAATGTTTTCAAAATTAAATTTAACATTTAAAAAAAATCAACTTAATGTTTTCTAAATTAAAATTAACATTTTTTCAACTTAATGTTTTCAAAATTAAATTTAACATTTTTTTAATGTTTTTAAAAGTAACCTATTGCTTTTAATCAAACTAAGTCTTGAATTCAACCACCTTGAAACTTAGGTCTTGATTGAACTATTTTAACCTGGTCAAAGATGGTCAAATCGGGCGCTCGAGACCCTCACGGGCTCCCAAGTCTTTCCCAGCACACGAGGCAGTCAAAGGCTGCAACACCTGAGTTCAACTAACTTAGGTGCCTGAGTAAGATCTCGGGTGCCTCATGTCTTCCACATGCGCCTCAAGGCCTTCACGGGCTCCTGGGAAGGGCTATATAAGCCCTTGCCTATGGCACCCCTTCCACACCCAACTCACACTACTTCCTCCCTTCTAAGAGATCTTCCAAGCATCCCAAGTCCTCCTCTCTTCTTCCTCTCCAACAATGTCTCCTCGATATGTTTTTCAAAGTTTATTCTTCTTTTTCAACTTATTATCATTAATTATTTTAATTGTTGATTATTATTAGCAAATGTTGTCCCATCGAGACTGACCCCTGGTACCGAACCTATCCTTGACCTTAGGTTTCCGACATTAGCTCTTTTTAATAAATTTACTACCACTACGTACAAACCCATAAAAACCAGCTATCTGATTAGGGGATTCTTTACCCAATCCTGTCCTACAACTATTGATGTCATTACCCATTACCAACTAGAACGATTAGTGTACTGTAATCATTCTATAAACGTGACTTTGTGTGCCAAGTTTTATAATAACTTGGTCAAAGTCAATGACTTCTACTACACCACTACTATTTAGACCCTTCCACTTACCGTTTCTCCTTCTTTACTTACAAGATTTCTTGGACTACGACCCTCTCAGTCCTCGTTCTGTTGTTATCCTCCTAAGCATCTTCCCTTTCCCACCCCTTACTCCCACATTACCCTCGACCTTCTTTACTCTTATTTTTTCAGACGTGAGAGAGATCCGACGGTTCAGAATTTTTGATCCATCGATCTATGCATCCAGGACTACGCCCTCTATCGAGTCCTAGTTCGCTGCATTCTTCCCCTGACTTCACAAGATGTAGCGGTTATGTGTCCCTTTCACTCATTCTTACATTACGTGATGATCCATCATATGGACACAGACATCGGTCTACATATGTTCCAGACGATCATCTATGTGTCTAGCATCTCCACTCACTCTAGAGTGCGGATCCCCTACTGTCACATCCTAACCACACTTTTCCATCATTACGGTCGCGATGTTTCTGCCGGAGAGATCATCACGATGATCGAGTTTGATGAAATAGGAATTAGGAACTTTTCCCTAGCTGTTGTAGATATCTCGGCCACCGGGGTCATATCTTGTAGAAGACGAGGTGCTCCATCCCAGGTCGACTCGGATGACGAGGTGGGCGTTGATGTAGCAGATCTCATCGCCGAGATCGAGGAGCAGTTGAGAGAGTCTCCACCACCACCCCCTCCGATGACTACGGACCAGCGCCTCACACGGATTGAGATGGAGGTTCATAGTCTTTGAGAGGAGATGGAGGCCCATCACGTCGAGCAGATGGATGCCCTTCAGGCTTGACATGATGAAAGGCTCGCAGTGTTGGTATTGCTTGGCGATTTCCAAGACAACCACGTGGACATATCTGAGAGACCTATCTATGTCCACGGATTAAAAATTTAATCCGAATAGAGACCCGTCCCTATAACGACCGATTCGTCGTCATGTTAATTAATCCAAGTCACAACTTGGCCAAAATTGAGGTTAAGGCTTTGCAACTTTCCAGATTAATTAACAGCGAAAAAGACGACGATTTGGATAGCCGGTTTTTGTGTTTATCTTCGGGGTCCAGTTAATTATTATTATCAAAGATTTCAATCAAAATAATAATTTTTCACTCATGAAATGACGAGCTAGATAAAACATGGCACAATAAAACATATCATAAAGAAAACTGAGCCCGGGAGAAATATACCTCGCCGTTTACCTCGCAGTCTTCTATCTTATGACCCTCCCCTCCTGGACGTCGTGTGGGCGACGAGCTACCATGACGTGGAGTCACCAAGGCCTTGAATCAATCCTTCATTTTCTCCTTCTCTTTGCGCCAAGTCATAAAACCCTAGGGTTAGGGTCTTGCTTCACCACCGGTGGCCCTTCAAGGAGATGATGATGAGGTCAAGAGGATGAGCTCCTCTCCTTCACCACAGCCCACGCCACCCTCTCTTTCTTCTTCCTGTCTCGCAGCAGCAACACCACAAGGAAGAAGAGTTCATGCGCAACCCTTCCTTTTCTGGCGACAAACACCAAAGGTGGCCACGCTTGCCGGCGCTCCAACCTTCTTCCTCCTTGCTCTCGTGCGCCACAAAAGGAGAAGGGAGCTTCTTCTTTGTCCTGTGTACATCCGCAACAAGATAAGCTGAAGAAGAGAGTGGAAGGAGATGAGAACCGTGAGTTCTTTTCTATCCACCGCTAGCGCCGCCCTCTACTCTTTGCGCCGCCCTTTCTTCCTTCACCCACCTCGCCGCGAGCCACCAAGGGTAAGAGGCAACTCCTCCCTTGATCCGTGACTGAATGCGTCCTTTAGGATGAGATGAAAATGAGAGAAGAAGTTGAAGTGGTCCTCTTCTTCCTTCTACTGCCGGCGCCCAAGGGTTTAGAGGAGAGGAGATTCGTTTTTGGAGGGAGAGAGAGGTGGGGTTTATATAGGGGTTTAGTTATGTTTAATTGGAAAAAAATTTCCAATTAAATATCGATTTATTTCAAAAAATTTATATATAGAATAGTTCCTTAATTAATCCAATGATTAATTTCTTTAACTATTCCATGATTAATTCATTAATTAATCCGAGATTAATAACTTAATTAATCCCAAATTAATTCCTTAATTAACTAGCCTTGTATCATGACTCTTATGGGGCTTTATTAGGCTATGATAGGGACCATGAGGAGGAGTTGGTTCTTGGCCCTCTAATGGATCCAAACCCGTGTTGGGGTAATCGACCCTGAGATGATCTTGAGGATCATGATATTTTGATATATGGGCAATATGGTTAAGTTAGGAGTTTTTTTTTTTAAATTAAAGGAATACTTTATTCCTGGAAAGAAAATCCATATTAGAAGGGGGACTCATCCTAACCTTCTAATATAGAATTACAGCGACTCAAAACTGATTTACAAGTAAAGCAGAAAAAATTATAAACACCAACTGTTTCTATAAATCTATACAATTATCATCCGGCTTTATTATTTCAAAAATAATGTTGGAATCAATCTCTAGCAGCATCCCTTTCCTCTTGCTTCCAAGCAGCCTTCAACTGTCCCTCGATGATGTGCAACAGCTCCTCCCGTCTCCTGATGCCCAGGATCTCTAAGTTAGGAGTTGTGTGTTCTCATATGTGTACATGAGTGTGCAGGTGTACAGGTACACATGGACTTGGTTGATGTCTTCAGGTGAAGGATGGCATAGAGGTAAGCTGGAGGCTTATGTGCGAATCCGAGGGACCATTGGATAGCAGGGATGATGAGCCGAGGGATGCGGACTTCGAGGCGTACGTGAAGGATAACATGGAGGCAAGCTGGAGGTTTGCGTGCACATCCGAGGGACGAGGGCTGATGATTCCCAAAATACTAGGTTAAGTTGTCACGAATGTGTGGGTTCATCAGATTTAGAATATGAATAAAAAGCTGGAAACCCTTTTTGCAATCAAAAAATATAAAACGTAGTAAAGGGGCGACAGGTCGTATTTTTCCTCGGGACTAGCTGATGTTGTGTGATTCGTGCTTGTGTTTATGTGTCGTTTAGGAATTTTGGGTTTCAAATAAATATTTGGGTTTTGGGTTGCAATTGGAAACGAAATCGCAATGTAAAAGGAGAGAACTCAACTTAATGAATCAAACAATTGATAGCAAGTTATAACTCAACCCAAAAGACCCCTTACTCAACTAAAGCACTTAACTAATTTTTAGAAATCGAATCTGATTTTTAAATGCAACACAAATACTAAACAATGAAGCAACACGGCAGTTGACTTTCAATTGAAACTAATACAAAGACTTGCCTTCAAAACCAAACTCAAGACAAACCAAATGCAAGCAATCCAAAACAATCCAATTCAAAATCAATACCGAAACCCACCTGATATAAAATGCATGCAATTACAACTGATATACAGAATTAGAACCTAGAATTCAGAATCAAGTTGAATGCAAAACCATTTGTTTTCAAGCTCAATAGCACACTTAAAGATATGTTTAGACTTGATACAATTTAGTGCAGAAACAGAACTCGGCTGTAACGCCCGTTTTTTTTTCTTCCATAAAGCGGTGTTACGTTAACATACTTAGGGCATGTAGACATCATAAGGCAGCGGAGTAACTTTAAACTTACACCCACATGCACCTACTACCATTCCTAACATCATGACATGGGAACTTGGCATATTAACTTCATACTTAGCATCATATCATGTCATACTTAGCATCATGTCATAGAGTCACATAAGTCACCATTCAAGCACATAGGTAGTAAAGGTAAAGTTCTAGCATAAGACGAGTAAACATATTGTTTTCTTGGCCAAGTCACTACCACACACATGCATTCTTGCCCTCCTGCTGCTTCCTTACAGTCCCCTTGCGTGATCTGCGGTATAAGGAAATAAGACTATAAGCACACAGGCTTAGTAAGACTCTTTCCTACTCACTAAAACCATTCATCACTTGATCATGAGCACATGAACATAAACATAACTTTAAGCTTGAACATAATTATAAATAAACTTACACGGCATGATACATGACATAACATGAACATAATTAAATTTACATGGCATGATACATGGCATAAACATGAACATAATTCAACTTAGCATAGCATAATACATGACATAGACATAACCATAATTCAACTTAACATGGCTTAATACATGACATAAACATAAACATAAATAAACGTTCCTAGCATGGCATGATCCATAAACATAAGTAAACGTTCTTAACATGACATGATACATGACATCAACATAAACATAAGGAAACATTCTTAACATGCATGATACATGGAATAAATATAACATAAAGAAACATTCTTAACATGCATGATACATGGCATAAACATAAACATAAAGAACGAACTAACCTGTAGGGCATAAACATAGGCATGCTTTCTATCATATCATATGGGCATCTTCTTAACATAACCATAAGCATAAATCGTTTACTATCATGCATATTTCTTGACATGAGACATAAGCATAAGACATTACTATCATGGCATAATGCATAACATGAATGAATGCATGAGTCTAATGCATATACATAAGGATGCTTAACTTTTAAAATCATACTTTGAAATACTTAAACATAATCATAACATCATTGGGGGGTCCCCGCCTTGTACCACATACATACATCATAAGCGCACATCCCTAAGTAAATACGAGGTAGCGAGCCTCAACCTACTAGGGTAAGGACAGCATAGTCGGTAGTCCCAGAACCGGGGCGTTCTTAAGGTGCCCATCCCTGTTGCACAGCTTCGGTAGTGCCAGAACCGTGGACAGCATAGTCGGTGGTCCAGAACCGGGGCGTTCTTAAGGTGCCCATCCCTTGGACCCATACTTCGGTCCGGTACAAGACCATTTATAAAGTAAAATACTTTACATGCTTTATCATTCATAAGACATGGCATACATCTTCATTCATAAAACATGGCATGCATCTTCATTCATAAAACATGGCATGTGTAACGACCCGGCCCGTCTACCGGCCCGTTTACCGGCCCATTTACCGATCCTCACGACCGTCGTACCGTCGTACCGTCGACCATCGACCGTGACGTCATTCATAAATATGGCATGCATCTTTATTCATAAAACATAGCATGCACTTTCATTCATAAACATAACATGCATCTTCATTCATAGCACATGTCCTACTTACATAAACATCATTCTTATTCCTATAGCTTGCATGATCATGGCATATAAGGTAAACATTGCATTATATTCATTGAACATGACATGTTTGCATAGCTATTTATCCTAATCCATAGAACTTGCATGATCATGATACATAAGGTAAACATTGCATTTCATACATAAGCATGGTATCTATCTCAAGCATGCATGGGTAGGACTTCCATAAACATACTACCTACCATTCAAGTACATGGCATGGGACATAAGACATTCATAAATAAACCCTATTAAGCATGACATCCAATCATAAACATACAAACATGAAACATGGTGCTTAAGGTTAGGGTTATAGGTAACTTAATTTCTACCACATGCTTGAACCTTTATATATACTTCCTAATAAAGCATAAACAATCATTCTTCAAACCCTAACCTCCCCCAAACCCATTTACCTTGCTTGGCCGAAACCTATAAGGAAGGGTTCCATCATTCAATTAACATGTAAGATAGCATAAGGTAAAGAAACAACCATACATTACCTATAAGACCATGGGAAGTCATTAAGGCTCATGGTTAGGGTTTTCCCTAACCTTTAGCCCTCCTTCTTAGGGCTGGCCGAAACCCTTCAAGGCCATGGGTGCATGGAAAAATTCCATAAAATCCCCAATCAAACATTAAACACCAACCATACCCTACCATAGGGGCTTTTGGAACCCATACTTGAAGAAAACCTTACCCCTTGCCCTAGATCCCTTCTTGGCCGAAACCCTTAGGGTCACAAGACCTTGTGAAAATTCACATAAATCCCTTCAACCTCCTCTTGTATCATAAGGGTACACAAGATACATGAGTGAAGAGTTAAATCCAACCCTAGCCATGGAAATCCTTATGATGGTCCCAAACCCTAAAGGGTCTTAGGGTACCCCAAAAATTTCCAAAAATTATATTTATTCTCTAAACATCATGAGAGCACATTAGAGAGCATAATTAAGATTTTTAACATCATCATGGACTCAAAACTCATGGTGGCCGAATACCATAGGGGTCCAAAACATGGTTTTCTCAACATCAAAACCTAAAACCAAACTTTATATTATGCTAAAAATTCAAGGAACTATTATACCACAGGTGAGGGAGTCTTACATTGGTTGATCTTGATTATAGACCTTAGATTTGAGAGAAGGATGGAAATCTTGTTGCCTCTTGACCACCCCTAGCCTTAGTATCCTTGTAAAAGCCTTGGATCTTGGAGATGGAGCCTTAGGTGAACCTTTTCCAAGGGAGAATCCCTCTTGAGGGTTTCGGCTAGGATGAGGGAGGAGGAGGAAGACAAATGGAATTGATGGAAGGAAGAAAGAAACTCCCATTCCCCCTCTTTATAGCACATTAAGGAGGGTAAGTGAAGAGTCATGGTTGATGACTCTTCATTTTCCTAAGCTTTAACCATAATCCACTTCATTTTCTCATAGCACTCCCTTGCTAGGTGAATTGGTTAGAGCATGCATGGTTGTACAAGAGGTCCAAGGTTCAATCCTTGGTGCATGCACTATTTTTCTATTTTATTTTTATTTTTATTTCTCTATTATTTCGAAAATCCCTTAAAAATTCATCCATAATTATGTTAATATTTCTCTTTAAAACCCCTTTATATTTCTATAAATTTTCACCTAAAATTCACCAATAATCATGGTACTAGAAAGCCCATATAAGGCCCATTAGTGCCTATTTTCCCCAATTTAAATGAGAAAACATGGATTTCTAGGTTAAAATTTGAGTTAATATTTCTAGGTCCCTCGGAAAATTATCTAGACATGCTCAATATTTTAAAGAAATATTAAGAGAATTTTTCGGGTCGTTACGTCGGCACACCTGCAGAATTCAGCAACTTGGCACACACAAAAGTGAGACAACTATTGTGCCAAAAATTGAAATTAAATGTAGGAATTTGTAGCTGATCAATTCAGCTGGGAAAGCTAGGCTTCCAATGAAGTTATCTGCAAGAATAAAGGAAACAAGTTCAAACCCGAGACTGACCAAAGCAGGAGCAAACTGATATGAAATCAGTGCCACACTTCACTTGACATCAAGTGCAGAAATTGCAAGCTAAAAATGCTGCAAAGGAGAATTGCAGTTCACAACTTGATTGGATGCGATGGAAGCTAATTCAAGCACAAAAGTACACTACAAGGCGTGTTTAATCTGGATACAAATCAATGCGGAGGCTGAGCTTGATACTCTATCAGAAATACTAAATCGAAACTGCACTCAATTACTGATACACAGGACAGAACCTGAGTTCAGAGCAGATGGCGTGCAGACTGAAAACTAAAACAGGAAACAATGAATTCAGAGGTGGAAACTGAGCTAACTTGACACGATTTCAGAAACATTAAACTGAGGATTTCAAGAATTAAAGTTGGATGGCAGAATTCGAAGCTGAAATTGCAGAAAATAGAATTGGAACGCAGCATGTGCAGGAAATGCAGAATTACCCAATTGATCAAAATTCAGAAATGAAGCTAAAGGAGAAACAACTTAAATCAACTAAACTAACACACTAGATTTGAAATACACTAAGGAATTCAGAAACTAAAATGAGATTGCAGAAAAGAAAGCTGATACACATGCTAATTACTCAGAAATGCAGAAATAGAAATTGGCAGCGACTGCAACTTGATACTCAAACAATTAAACAAGAATTAAACTGAAACTAAAGCAATTGTGCATAAAACAGATCACTAGCTACTTACTTGAGGAATTGAAACCTAATTAGGCAAAAACAATTCAGTAAACGCAATTAAACATTCTGAAACAGAGACAGTAACTAAACAAGCTGCCGAAGTGGAAATTACAACTAAAACAGAGAAATTAGCTAAAGATACTACTCCTCAATCCTTCCCTAGCTCAAAATCTCCTTGTTCGTCACGCAAGGGCAAGCCAAGAACCCCTACTGCTGCACAAATCGCTGGAAAACAGCTCTACGATCGATTCTGCTCTAACTGCACTTAACTGGGGAAATCCAATCCGAACTCTTCGATCTCAATTAAATGGATTGTGATGATGATTCGAGGATCATCTGAGCTCACCTGAGAACCCCTATAAGCAGCTCAGATGGTCGGAAATGGCTTGTGAAAGCGATCCAAGTGATCGGACCACAGTGCTGCCGAAACCCTCAAACAGCTCTGTCCGACGCGAATTCGAGCTGAAATCTCCAACAAAACTATCCTCCAGTGATCCAAATCTTGATCCAAATGAAGAATTGAGGGGTCGCGCCCCTTAGATGAAGAAGAACTCTACTAAAGAAATGAAGAACAAAATGAAGAAGACGAAGAAACGACGGAGACGCGACGAAGGCTGAAGGCTGGGAAATTTTGATTAAATACTTAACAATGGACGACCTAGATTAATTTGAGAAAATCCAACGGCTGATCTTGCTCTGATTTAATCCAAACATTAATGATGATGATCAGGGGTCAGGATCTGCCTCGTGGTAGCTCGGATCCTCCAGATTTGCAACGGATGGTCCAGATCAACCTAATCTTTGAATGGACGATCTAGAACCCTCTGAGCTTGATCCAATGGTTGAATGAGCTCTAATTGGGATGAAACCTTCTGATCTTGATCAGAGTGCTTGACAGCCCTAACCCTAGCTTAGATGGCTTCAGATGCTCCCAGAAGTCTCAGATCTAGCTGCTTTTGAATCGGACGGCCCAGATTAATCCGAAGCTTGATAACTCGATCCGGGTCCACTTCCGACTCAAGTTTGACCCAGTATGCCCTAGGTCCATGAACCTTTCATGCTTACACAAATAGATCAAAAATTTAGTGGCCAAATAATCCAAATATGTGCAAATTTGTAATTAAGTCCAAAATAAGAGGAAGTCCTAAAATCTAGGATAAATTCACAATTAAGCAAGAAAAATATGGGTCAAACATGGATTTTGACATCTAAAATAATCAATAAAATGATACTTATCAACTCCCCACACTTAAACTTGAGCGTCTCGCGAAACCACTAAGTATGTATCCCCTAGAGTTTCTTAAGCATAATTAGAAGCAAATGAAAAGAAATTACCTAAGGTGGTCAATTCTTATAAATCTAAGCTCTATGGATTAGTATCTCATCCTTAAATCAACAACTTAGCCTTTTCATCCATCATGATTCATTGAGATGAATTTAACTCACTAGCCTTTCAAGGAAAATTTTGGTGGCTCTCTCCTTAAGTTCTAAGTTGATGATGGAAGTGGAGCTCACTCAAACACACTTGCTTCTTGCACTACCATAGGCTTGCTTATTGTCTACTCTCCACCATTATTCATGATTAGGATCAATATCTACAAAAACAAGTGTAAATATGGAAAATGGTAAGAAATGGAGTAAAAACCATGAAAATGGAAAAATTGATAACGTGGAAGACTTGAGTGCTCAAGGATGTTTCCAATGAACTCTGCCCTCTTGACAGTCCTCTAGTGATATGCAAAAGTGTGATGGAGTAAATCTTGAACAATGCCTTTGATTTGGATGAAGAAAACTCCATTTGATCTCAATGTGCCAAGTTTGCTCTTGTGTGCCAACTTTGCTTGCTTCTCTTTTCTCATTCTTCTTCTTTCTTTTTTTTCTTGTAAAGTCAAAATGAAATGGAATAAAGCTTGGACTCGGATGAGAAAATTTTCAATGCCAAAACTCCAATTGTGCCATTTTACTTCTTCCTTCTTTTTTTTCTTTTTTTTTCGAACTGCTTTTTCTTTTTCTTTTCTTTTTCTGCTCTCAATCTGAATTCTTCTAATGTGCAATTGGAGCTCTTCGGTTTTGGATTTACATCCTAGGAACTTGAAACATTAAATGACAATTAGGAAGTTAGATGCTCCAAATGTAATCTTCACTAACCATCTCTTACAATTTCCTTTTTGATACACTCCACCTTCAAATTGGCACTCTTCTTCTTCCATTCTTTTTTTTTTCTATTCTGCTGCGAATGTAGCTCCACTGAATCCATTTCAAGTCTCTGATTTCTGCACATCAGTTAGCATATAAAAGTAGTTGAGCATTTAAACTGTTTCACTTAAAAAAAATTCTGCTCACAAGTCGAATTTCAGCCAACTGCCTTCCCTTTCTATTCTGATCAGCAGCTTCTAGCATCCAAATTTTCTTGTTTTGGTCAGTTCCGAACAAAGTACAGCTGCAACTCAGAGTACTCTAGAACAGGACATGCTTCACTTGGAATTTTCTTTTCACTTTGGTGTAGAATCTTCTTTCTTCTCGAAATGGCACAGATTTTTCTTAACTTCAAATTTTCAGCTTTTGTTCCACTTTTGCTTAGCTTCTCAGCTTCTTTTTCTTTTGTTTCCCTTCTCTTTTTCACATTCGATAAGTGGCAGGAGACCTCCATTGCAAACTAGTGCTATTGAATTAATATGCTCTTCTTGAAATTCCATTTCTTGATACTCTACTTGGCCTCTTCCTTCCTTTTTGGCACTGATTTTTTTCTTTGAAATAGTGCAGATTTTTTTCTTTGCTTGCCACTTAAACCTTCAAAATATGATAAGGAAGCTCGATCTCCAATTGCTTCCATCTCTCTTGCTCATTCTTGACATCAACTCACTCAAAATGTAATTGCAAAAAAAAATTTTTTTCTTGAAATGCCTCTTTGATACCAAATCTTTCCAAAACACTAGTCACTCCCCCACACTTAAATCTTTGTCCATCTCGGGCAAAGTAGCATTAAGAAACATCCCAATCAAAAAGTCCATAGAAAAGTGGGATTAGGTAGGGAAAATGAGAAATATGAAGTGATACAAGGGGAATTTACGTAAATTGACATGAGATGAAAAGCAAAATGATTTATCTCTATAAATGTGATCCAATCATCGAAATATGGTTTTGAAAGAAACTAAGCAAGTTCTAGAGTACAATGACATATGTGTATCACAAATATAAGGCTAATTCTCACTAGGCAAAAATAATTCATCTCAAGTCCTCAATTAAGAATCTAAAACCAAGTAGTACTCAAGCATCCAAGATTTCATCCATTAGCTCAAACCCTATGTTTTAACAACCAAATTTAATTTATTTTCAAAAAACTCTAAAATGCTATGGAGATAACCTAGAGGGATACATTTATTTCTACTCATGCAAGAAACAAATTTTCAAAAGAACTAAAATGGTATCTACAATGACTCCTAGTCATTCTACTCTACTTAGCAAGGACTCAATTTAAAGAAAAATTCTAGAAGTCAGAAAAGTGAAGGAAAATGCAAGAAGGAACAAACTCCCCTTTATTTCTGGTGGACAGAGTCTATCATTAAGTAGCCTCGATCGTGGTAGTGGAGGAACATGGGTGGCTGAGAGAATTAGGACTCCCCCACACTTGAACTTTACAAAAATTTGCTCAGGTGGCCGCAAGCGATTCAGGTACAAGACCCATGTAAGAGGTGGAGTACTTCGAATTAAAGTACAATCAACTCCTCCCTTTTTATGACTTTTGAAAGTTCTTCCAGGAGGTTGGAGTCTGTTCAGATGGAGCACCCACTCCAGAAGTCTTCTAGACCCTGCAAAATAATGTAATACCTCTCTCAAGCGTGCAGGGTATGAAAGGAATGAAATAATATCAGTCTCTGCATGAAATGTATCCAAAACTGCATCACATCCAATTAAATCAATTCTTGGTGCCTCAATAAATTTTTCACAATTATTTTCTACAAAAAATCCATCCAGAAATTCATCACAAACAAAGAAATCAATTTTTAGCACTTCAATAGAAATTTCACAATTATTTTCTACCAAGGATGTATCAAGCAATGTGTCACAGCCAATAAAATCAATCTCAGATACCTCCATAAGTTTTTCACATTCAATCTCAGCATAAGATATAGCAAGAGATTCATCATAATAAATAACATCAATTTCAGGCACTTCTAAAATTTTTTCATAATCCATATCCACAAAAGAGGTATCAAGAGATTCATCATAACAAATAACATCAATTATGAGTGCCTCTATTGGACTTGCACAAGCAGTTTCTATGCAAGGTATATCAATAAATTCATCATACCCAATAAAGTCAGCACTAGGTACCTTGCTGAATTTTTTTGAACAAAAAGGAGAAATACTTACCTGAGCGTGCTGATGAATACCTGGAGGTTCTACAAGAGTAGATGTATCCGTGCTCTCCTCCTGATCATGTTCCATCTCAGGCTCAAGTTCTGGTGGACACTCAACTAAAGCAGGTGATCCTTGGGTTCTTGCTTCCACCATGCAAGTCCCTACACTTTCTGGTTCATCCTCTGAATCTTGTGGTGGTCCCTGGGGCTTTATGCAATCCCCTACACCTGTGGAATCATCCCCCGTGCATGTTTCCTCTGTAATATCTGCAACAACAATATCAGAAAAATTAGGACCATCAATAATACTATCATCACAAAATAAAAGTCTAGAATGGTCCTGTGGAGCTTCAGTTTCTTCTTCTTGAGCTGAAAAATTTGGAAATGAATTTTGAGCAAGAATCTCCGGAGGGATGCATGCTGTAGGTGCCCTATTTTTGATGTATTCTTCTTCTTCTTCCACAAAAATTGCAAGATCACTTGAAGAAGGACTTGGTCATGCACTAGGGTCACCTTGAACTGATATAAAATCAACTCCGGGGCTGTTTTGAGTGGCTTGAGAAGATAATTGTCCTGATTCTTGGGCTTGCCTTTGTTTCAATTGATCAACCAATTTTCCAAGGCGTCCTTCGAAGTCTTGTTGTTGTTGTTGAAAACTTTGCTATTGTTGTAGGACTTGTTGAAACACCTCCTCCAGCCATTGTTGTTGAGCCTCACTCTCATTAGGATTCTCAAAGCCTCATTGATTAGTGTGGAACTCCTGTTGGTCTTGAAATGTAACATAAGTGTTGGATCGAGAGAACCGATAGAGGGGGGGTGAATATCGGAAATCGTTCGGATTTATGGAAAGAGAAATTGCACAGCGGAAGATAAAAACAAATACGCGAACACAGTAAATTTTTACTTGGTTCGGAGCCTAGGTCGACTCCTACTCCAAGGCCCATGGTTGTTGACCGTTTACTTTGGGCAATTCTATATGAGGTGCAATAATAGTTTACACAGATTGATTTACAAATGCAGTACAGTAAACTTAACAATTAAAAAGAGGCTCTCCTTTTACCGACGTCCGATGTAGGTTGTCTTTTTCGGAGCAGCGGGACGTCGTCGGCTCGAGTTGGGAGGTTTCCGGAGCGAGGCGCGAGAGCGGAAGAGCGTAGAAGCGTTGATTGAAGGTTGTTCTGAAGCCTGGGGTCGAGGGCCCTTTATATAGGGCCTGGGGGTGCCCGGGATGTCAGGGGCGCCCCCCCACGTGTCACACGATCCGCCTCGGTCTCGGTCAGCTTCTATCCCTTCAAATTCGGGATCAGACCTTGACCGGGGCGCCCGGAGCGCTGGGGGCGCCCGGGTTGACCGGGTCAAAACTTTATCCCTTGGCTTCACTTGGTTGAGCTTCGATGCTTTGCTGTTGGGGGTGCCCGGAGCGCTGGGGGCGCCCGGGACAGCGGGGGCGCCTGGGAGTTGAACTGTCGAAGCTTGCTTTGTCTTCTTGTATTTTGTGTTCACCTTGGGGGCAGCCGGGACACTCCGGGCGCCCTGGTCAGTTGTTGCCTCATTCCTTTGAGGCTCTCTGAGCTGCAGAGACTCATTCCTTCGGTCCTGCATCCAGGGTTAGTCCAAAACACAATAAAACAATAAAATATTAGTTTATACAGCCTTGGCTGTCTTGGTTCTGACTTTGGGTCTCCAAAATGGAACCCTAGGTCGAACCGACGCCTACTGTTCCCTCGACGGGGAACACGTCCTCACCTACTCCTCTCGGGAGAATGTACCTGATGCCAACCGCTCCTTTGGTTTGACTTTTGCCTGGCGGTCCTTTGCCAGGTCTTGGATACCGAGCTATCCTTCGCCCGGTTCCTAGCGTTCCTTCGCTAGGGCTTCAGTCCCAAGCTATCCTTCGCCTGGCGCCTAGCAGTCCTTCGCTAGGGCTTTTCACTCTGGCATTCCTTCGCCATTGCCTAGCATTCCTTCGCTAGGGCTTTTTACCCTGGCATTCCTTCGCCAGTGCCTAGCATTCCTTCGCTAGGACTTTTTACTCTACACACTAGAGTGACATGTTAGATAACAGGTAATACTTAACTTTTGAACCCTGTTGCCATTATCAAAACACAGGTTTGACTTTGGTGCTTTCTGCACCAACAATCTCCCCCTTTTTGATTTATGGCAACCCCAGTTCAAAAAGTTAAGTTTAATCAAAAGCATAAAAATTTGTTCCCTCCCCTGGAGGGAATCTCCCCCTAGATTTTTCAAAACTTCGTGGGGTTCTAAGTTAAACAAATTTTACTTAGAATGATTTTGCACTTAAGTTTAGGTACTTTGGAAATCTTTTGATAACTTAAGTTTTAAAAGTACATAGAGGAGTTTTTGAAAGCATGAGTTTAGAGTACTTACAAAAATTTGAAGCTTTAGGTTTAAAGTACTCAAAAGTTTTTGAAAGCTTTAACTTAAGTACTTAGAAAAGACTTTGACAGGCTTAAGTAGAAGAATTTTTGAAGAGCTTAAGTACTTGGAAAATTTTTGAAATGTTTTGAGTACTTAGAAAATTTTTGTAATTCGAAAAGCTTAAGTACTTAGATAATTTTTGAAATTTGAAAAGCTTAAGTACTTAGATAATTTTTGAAAGGCTTAAGTACTTAGAAACGTTTTGAAAAATCTTAAGTACTTAATAAAGTTTTCAAAAAGCTTAAGTATTAAGTTTTGAAAAACTTAAGTATAAAGCTTTGAAAAAACTTAAGCTCTCTCCTTTCCTATCTTGGTATCAGAGCCTTAAATGAAGTTTTGAAAAAGTTTAAGTACTTAATAAAGTTTTGAAAAGGCATGAGTGTTTTGAAAAACTTAGTACTTTCTGAATAAAGGATAGAGTTTAAAAAAAATTTTGAGTTAAAAAAAATTTAAACTCTCTCCTTTCTATCTCTCCCCCTTTGCCATATATAAAAAAAACAGATAAATATAGCAGAAATTAAATTTCAGAACGGAAATAAATTTTATAACGAAAAATATTTGCATGACTTTGCTATACTGAACTAGGACTTAGACCAAATCAGTTGATTTTTTTCTTGTAGGGACCTGTCTAACCCACTTAGATACTCACTAACTGTTATAAGCAGTAGTTTTTCGCTAGGGTTAGTCAAGTTAAGTGTTTCTGTTCAAGTTAGATTTTCTACACTTGACACTTAACTTGATTGCTGTATAAGTTGTATTTAGTGCCCCAATAACTGCAGATGCACTTACTTAAAGCATCTTGAATTAAGGCAAAGACCTAAGCATCTTAACCCTTTCTAGGTTATCAATCAAAAGTACCCTAAGGTGCTTGTGAGATGCTGGCTTCTAAATCTATAGGTGCATGCAGTTCTAGGGTTAGGGCCTAGGCTAAGTCCATTTGTGAAAAAGCCTTAGTTTTGAAAGGGGATAGTTTTGAAATAAAACTAAGAAGAAAAAAAATTAAAAGAAACTGATTTTAAAAAAACAGTTTTTCAAATTCTTTTAGAAATTAATTTTTAAATCAAATAAAGCAGAACAAAATTGAGTTAATCTATTCTACAGAACACAATCCTAACTGCCTTCTTAGTGAGCTGAACTCAGACTCAGGTAAGGGTTTTGTGAATATATCAGCTAAGTTGGATTTTGAGTCTATATGTTTAAGTACTATCTCACCCCTGGCTACATGGTCTCTTACGAAGTGATGTTTAACTTCTATGTGTTTTGTTCTGGAATGTTGTATTGGGTTTTTCGTTAGATTAATTGAGCTTATATTGTCAATAAATACTTGAGTTTGGGTGTAGTTGAGCTAGAAGTCCTTAAGAGTGTGCATCATCTATAAAAGTTATGCTACACACTCTCCTAAGGCTACATACTCAGCTTCAGTTGTGGACAGAGCTACACAGTGTTGTTTTCTGCTGCACCAACTCACTAGACTATTTCCTAACAGTTGGCAGCTTCCACTTGTGCTCTTTCTATCTAATTTTCAACCAGCATAGTCAGAATCCGAGTATCCTGACAAATTGAAGGTTGAGGTTCTAGGATACCAAATCCCTACATTTAGGGTGCCCTTTATATATCTTAGTATTCTTTTTAGGGCTGCTAAGTGTGTTTCCTTAGCACAGGTTTGGTATCTAGCACACATCCCTACAGCAAAAAGAATGTCAGGTCTGCTAGCTGTAAGGTACAGTAGATTACCTATCATACTTCTATATAGTTTGAGGTCTACTGGTTTACCATCAGGGTCACTATCTATTTTTACATTAGTGGCCATGGGAGTACTTATGCTTTTAGAGTTGTCCATTTTAAATTTCTTTATTAACTCTTTAGCATATTTGGATTGATGGACGTAGTTTCCATCTCTAGTTTGTTTAATTTGTAGACCTAGGAAAAAGGTAAGCTCACCAACTAAGCTCATTTCAAATTCATTTTCCATTATTTTGACAAACTCTTTTAGGAAGTTTGTGTTGGTGGAACCAAAGATTATGTCGTCTACGTAAATTTGGGCAATAATTATATCTTTTCCTAGGGTTTTAATGAATAAAGTTGAGTCAATTCATCATTGTTTAAATTCTTTAGAAGTTAAGTAAGTTGATAAACGTTCATACCAAGCCCTAGGTGCTTGTTTTAACCCATATAGTGCTTTAGTTAATTTGTAAACGTGGTCAGGTCTGTCTAAGTCCTTAAACCTAGGGGGTTGTCCTACATAAACTTCTTCTTTAATGAATCCATTTAGGAAGGCTGATTTTACATCCATTTGGTATAGCTTAAATCCTTTATGGGATGCAAAGGCTAACAACATTCTAATGGACTCAAGTCTAGCTACTGGGGCATATATTTCATCGTAATCTAATCCCTCTACTTGGCTGAATCCCTTAGCTACTAAGCGGGCTTTATTTCTAACTATTTCTCCTTGATCATTTAGCTTATTCCTAAAGACCCACTTAGTGTCTATGATGGATTTGCCTTCAGGTTTAGGCACTAGTTCCCAGACTTGGTTCCTCTCAAATTGGGCTAATTCTTCTTACATAGCTATGATCCAATCAGGGTCAGGTAGGGCTTCATCTATAGTTTTGGGTTCTATTTTTGATATCATAGCTATTTGACTAAGGTTTCTATAGGAGGACCTAGTCCTGACTCCTAGAGTTGGATCACCCACAATTTGATCGGTTGGGTGACTAAGTCTGGGTTTCTTGGTTTTCCTAGAACTTGGTTCAGCCTCAGGTCCGGCTGGTTGGTTTGGTTCACTATTTGATTCGACTCTTTAGGCTGGATCATTTGTTGGTTCGATAATTTGTTCAGTTGACTCATTAATTGGTTCAATAGTTAGTTCGTTTAAGGATTCAATTAAGGGTTCACTAGTTTGTTCATTGTTTTCTTGATCAAAATTTGATGAAGTTAGGTCTGGATTATCAGATGTTGAGTTGACTTCTTCATCAAATATTAAGTTAGTTGTTTCTTCAATTTTCTTAGTTTGTTTGTTGTAAACTCTATAGGCTCTACTTGTGGTTGAGTATCCTAGGAAGATACCTAGGGTTGATTTGGATTGAAATTTTCCTAAGTAGTCTTTGGTGTTTAGGATATGGACTTTGCATCCAAAGACCCTTAGGTAGTGTAGATTTGGGAGCCTATGGTAGTACAGTTCATAGGGTATTTTGTTGTGTCGCTTGTTAATTAGAACCCTATTCTGGATGTAACAAGCCATACTAATCGCTTCTGCCCAAAATTGGTTTGCTAAGTTAAATTCATTGAGCATAGCCCTAGCGGCTTCCTGTAATGTTCTATTTCTTCTTTCTACTATCCCATTTTGTTGGGGGGTTCTAGGACATGAAAATTCATGCAAATACCCATTGACCTTACAAAATTCCTCGAACCGTTGATTTTCAAATTCTCCCCCGTGGTCACTCCTAAGTCTTTTAACTTTGATGTCGTTTTGATTTTCAATTAATTTACAGAATTCATTAAATAGTTTTAGGGTTTCATCTTTGGTTTTTAGAAACCTAACCTAGGTGAATCTAGAATAATCATCAACTATTACTAAGCAGTATCGATTTCCGCTTAGTGACTTGACTCCATGTGAATCAAATAGGTCAAGGTGCAGGAGCTCAAGTGTGGATTGAGTTAGGACATATTGGATTAGTTTGTGATTAGATTTGGTTTGTTTACCTTGATTACATGATTCACATATTAGGTTTTCATGATTTTTAATTTTAGGTATGCCTTTAATTAGTCCAAGTTGGGTGATTTTTGAGATAGTTCTTAAGTTAGTATGACCTAGTCTCCTATGCCAGAGGTTTGATTATTCTAACTGAGTTAACATACATTTGGGTACTAGGGGAAGGTTTATAGTGTATACATTATTTTTCCTAGTGCCCTTAAGCATGATTTCTGAGTCTTGTATATTTCTAATCAGGCAGTTAGAATTGTTGAAGGTGACTATATAACCAGAATCACATAACTGACTTATGCTAAGCAAGTTAAATTTGAAGTTTTCAACCAAAAAGAACTTTCTTAATAATAAAGTCAGTTTTAAGCTCAATATTACCTGACCCAATTACCTTGAGTGTAGCATTGTTGCCAAATGCCACTGAGCCTAGGTTCTTGAACTTGAGTTTGGGTGAACTTCAATTTATCTCCAGTCATGTGTCTGGAGCAACCGCTATCCAACATCCATTGGTCCAAATCTTTATTTCCAACACATAAAGAGTTTTATTGATTTGGATCCAATTAGAGTCAGGAATAGCTTAAATTGAGTTTCACTGCCTAGTCTGTCTCACCCAAGTCTAAGGGTTTCAATCACGTTAGCCTTATAGATTTTGTGAGACAGATTTTGATAAGTAAAGTTATTTTTGAGAAATTATTATTTATTCTGAAAGCCTTAACTTAATTTTTGAAAACAGTTAGGTTTATTTTGAGAGAAAATGTTTGAATCTATACGTAACTGAAAATTGAGTTAGATTTGATTTTAACAAAAAGTAATTTGAAATTGAAATTCAAAATTAGCTTCCAGGTCTTGGCGAGGCACTAGGCCTTCTTTGGCCGTAGCCTTATTGGATCATCAACCCTTTCCTTGACAAAGCCGTTTAATGAAATTTCATTTTCAAAATTAATCTTTGAAAAAGTTCTGGTCTAACTAGTTTGGATTTTGGATCGGTAGCTTCGACTAGTTTCACCAGTCTAAAGAGACCAAGTGAACTTGATCATATTAGAATTGGTTTCCCTAACGTACTATCATCTCACCTCCACCCAATACTATGTTTTCAAGTTTCAGTTAAGTTTGTTCAGTCCATATACTAACCTAGGTCTAAGCATGGTAAATTGCAGAAATTTAAATAAAGAATCAATCAGGCAAATTGCAAGAATTAAATTCTATTTAATAATAAATATAGTTTTCAATTTGGCTCCCCTTGGACTATAGCCACGATAATGATTAGGCAAGATATGAATCTTGTCCTTGGGGATCCAATACTGATTTGATCCAGTTGGTTTGTTCAGGTACAGTTTTGGTACCCATGCCTGAACTTTACCTCTGGACTGATTCAGTACAGCAAAATAAGATCTTTGTCGGGATTTGGTTCTATAGCCAAGTCCGGATCGAGTTAGAACGGACTTCTGTTTTCCAAGAATCATGTCAACACCCTTGGAACTAGAAGTGAATCGTTCTAAGGCCGCTCTAAGATCCTTAACCTGAGTTTTCAGGGAGGAGTTCTCTTTCTCATGTTTTTCAACTTGAGTAGGGGTTCCTTCTTGAATTTTCTCGGTTAAGGATTTAGAGTCAGCTCCCTCTTTCAAGAGTTTTACTTCCTGTCGGAGGGATTCGACTCGGAGTTTGGCTTTCGCCAAATCTCGAGAAAGATAAGAGATAAGATCATTTAATTGACTTCTATTGAAACCACTTACCTTGATCTCGCCGTCTTCTGAAAAGGTTAGTCTGCCGTCGTCCTGCTCTGACTCTGACTCGGTCTCGACTTCTTCTGAAGCAGTAAGGGCTAGTAGGTTTGATGGGGTGCTTCTTCTTCTTCTTTTGAGGAAGATTCGTCCCAGGTTGCTTGGAGTGCTTTCTTTCTTCTTGTCTTTTTGTTCTCCTTTAGGTTTGGACACTCTGTCTTGTAGTGGCCCTTCTTCTTGCACTCGTAGCAGGTTACGTTGGGCTTGTTTTTGTCACTCGCGAGTTCAGCAGGTTCATCCTTTCTTCAGCTTGTTTTCCGTTTGTTGGCTTGGTTCTTCAATTTTTTATAGTAGCTTCGGGCCAGTCGGACCAGCTTAGATCGATCTCCTTCTTCGTCTTCTGCGTCTGAGTCTGAGTT
>JAGFNQ010009021.1:0-44671 GCA_024364735.1 Boesenbergia rotunda | reverse complement strand
TTGAGGCTGAATCACTTGGCTAGGGTCGTGAATACACTTCTTTAGCATAGAGACATGAAATGTACTGTGGATAGCTGACATATCCTCTGGCAAGTCCAGCTCATAGGCTACCTTCCCAACTCTCTTTATAATCTTGTAGGGTCCTATGTAGCGAGGACTAGCTTGCCCTTTTTGCCAAATCTCATCACTCCCTTCATAGGAGCGACCTTGAGAAATACTGAATCTCCAACTTGGAATTCAAGTGGCCTACGGCGTGTGTCAGCATAACTTTTCTGTCTACTCTGGGCAGTCTCAATCCTCTGGCGGATCGTCTGGATAGCCTGAGTGGTCTCATCTATAAGCTCAGTCTGGCTGCCTAGTCCTGACTCCATCTCTTTCTTCTCACCAGCTTCTTGCCACATATGGGTGATCTGCATTTCCTGCCATATAAATGCCTCATAAGGTGCCATCCTGATGGTGGCCTGATAGCTATTGTTGTAGGCAAACTCAGCTAAGCACAGAAATTTGCACCAACTGCCTTTAAAGTCCAACGCACAAGCCCTGAGCATGTCTTTCTAAAATCTGATTACTCTCTCTGTTTGTCCATCTGTCTGAGGATGGAAAGCTGTGCTGAACTGAAAGGTCTTGGTGCCTAGGGCGTCCTGAACCACACCTCCAAAAATGGGAGATGAACCGCCCTCTCTGTCAGAAACGATCAGACTTCGGGACTCCATGAAGCCTGATTACTTCTTTCACGTACAGCTGTGCTAACTGCTCTACCGATGCGAATAACTTGATGGCTAGGAAGTGGGCAGACTTGGTCAATCTGTCCACTATCACCCAATTGCATCGTGTCCATGGGTGGTTCTTGGAAGACCTGTGATAAAATCCATGGATACTTCTTCCCACTTCCACTCTGGAATGGGGAAGTGGCTGTAGAACTCCTCCTGGTCTCTGGTGCTCTGCCTTGACTCTCTGGCAGGTCAAGCAGGTACTGATATATCTGGCCACGTCTCGCTTGAGTCCAGACCACCAGAATCTTTTCTTTAAATCTTGGTACATCTTGGTAGAACCAGGATGCATAGAGTACGGGGTACTGTGGCCCTCTTCTAAATATTCTTTCTTAGTTCCTCATCATTGGGACGCAAAGGCGGTCTCCAAGGTAGAGGATGCCACTGTCTGATACTCGAAACTCTGAATTTTCTGCCTCTTGGATCCCTGCTTGATCTTCTGGATCTCTGGGTCTTGATCTTGCTTTTCTTGTATATCTATAAGCAGGGTTGACTCTAGAGTCAATGCAGAAAGTTGTCCAATTATTACCTCGACTCCAAATCCTTTATTTCTTCTGAAGTGGTTAGAGACAGTGATGAAGGACATCAGTGCTGCACAGGATTTCCTGCTCAGATGCATCTACCACTTTATTAGCTTTACCTGGGTGGTAGAGGATTTCACAGTCATAATCTTTGACCAACTCTAGCCACCTGCGCTCCTCATATTCAGTCCTTCTGAGTGAAGAAGTACTTCAAACTCTGATGGTCTGTGAAGATTCTGCACTGCACTCCATACAGGTAGTGTCTCCAGAGCTTCAGTGCGAAAACCACAGCTGCTAGCTCAAGGTCATGGGTAGGGTAATTCTTCTCATAGTCCTTGAGCTGTCTGGAGGCATATGCTATTACTTTACCGTCTTGGATGAGGACAGCTCCAAGGCCCATCTTGGATGCATCACTGTAGATGTCAAAGGCCTTGTCACTCTCTGGAACAGTCAGGATGGGAGCACTAGTCAATCTTTTCTTCAGTCTAGGAAACTGTGCTCGCATTTATCTGACCACTCAAACTTCTGGTTCTTTCTGGTCAGGCTGTGAGTGGAGAGGCTATTCTGGAAAAGTCCTCCACAATTTTCTGTAATATCCTGCCAGGCCTAAGAAGCTTCTGATTTCACTGGCATTCTTGGGTCTACACCAGTTGCTGACTGCTTCTATCTTGGCTGGATCAACTTGAATGCCTTCTTTGGATACAATGTGACTAGGAAGGCCACCTGATCTAGCCAAAACTCACACTTTGAGAATTTTGCATAGAGCTTCTCCTGCTGAAGGATCTGCAGCACTATCCTCAGTGTGTAGCATGTCCTCTGGAGTCTGTGAGTATATGAGAATATCATCAATAAATACAATGACGAATTTATCGAGATACTCCCTGAAGATGTGGTTCATCAGCTCCATGAAGACTGCTGGAGCATTGGTTACTCCAAAAGGCATTACTACAAATTCGTAGTGGCCGTATCTTATCCTGAAGGCCGTCCTGGGGATGTCACTTTCTTTAACCTTTAGCTGATGATACCCAGAACGCAGGTCTATCTTCGAGAACACTGTAGCCCCTTTGAGTTTGATCAAATAAATCATCTATTCTAGGAAGGGGGTACTTGTTCTTGATGGTTACCTTGTTCAGAGCTCTGTAGTCTATGCACAGACGCATAGACCCATCCTTCTTCTTGACGAAAAGTACAGAGCTCCCCAGGGTGAATGACTCGGGCGATGAAGCCCTTGTCTAGTAGCTCCTGGAGTTGCTCTGTAATTCTTTCAGCTCTGCAGGAGACATACGATAGGGGGCCTTCGAGACCGGACCGGTACCTGGCACTAGCTCGATCTCGAATTCCACTTCTCTGTTGGGAGGTAGTCCAGGTAGTTCTTCCTGGGAATACTTCTGGATATTCGCAGACTACCCGTACATCCTCCTGCTTGAGTTCTTTCTTTGCTTCTGAGTCCACTACGTGTGCAAGAAAACCAGCACACCCTTGCTCTAGCATCTGGTGGGCTGCCAAGGCTGAGAGAAATTTCTGAGTCTTCCTCCTTGGGGCTCCTTGAAACTCGAATGGTGGTTCTCCTTCTGGGCTGAAAACCACCTTCCTTCTACGGCAGTCCACTGAAGCGCTGTACTTACTGAGGAAATCCATGCCCAGTATGATGTCGAAAGTCTTGCATCGCAAGGACTATCAGATCGACATATAGCTCTCGGTCTGAAATCTTGATTGGCACAGCCCGGAGCCGCTGGGTGGATCCATGATTTCCCCTGAAGGGAGAGTTGTCAGGAATCTGGACTCCCAACTCTCTGCAGGCACCTGTAACTTACTAGCAAAAGGTACTGATACGAAAGAATGGGTCGCCCCAGTGTCAAACAGTGTAGTAGCTAAATGCTGAAAAATAACTATTTGACCTGTTACGACCGTGGAGGCGCTGGCAGCTTCTTCCTTTGTGAGGGAAAAGACTCTGGCATTGGTTGGAACTGGTGCTGCTTCCAACCCTCCTTGACTGATCTGAGGTCCCTCCAGTATAGTAGGCATGTAATGTAACTGAGGCTTGCCTCCATACTGTACGGAATGCTGAGGAAGTACCTTAAACTTGTTTGGGCAGTCTCTGGATCTGTGTCCCTCTTGTCCACATGAGTAGCATCCAGTTACACCCAAAAGGCATGCTCCTGGATGGGTCCTCCCACACTTAGGACAAGGTGGATACCTAGCTTGCTTGTTCTCTGGGTTTCCTTTTTGGCTGCCAAGCCACTGCTTCCTTTTGTGGTTTTTGCTCTTCCAGTTTTGGCTATTTGGCTGAGGCTTCTGGCCTCCAGTTGTCTTGTTCTCAGTCAGGACTGGCTTCTGCTGTGCTTGCTGTGCCTTGATGCTATTTAGGTAGTGCTCTGAGATTAGAGCACTACTGACCAACTCCTCGCTGGTCTAGGGTCGGTGCGTCCCGCTGTTCACGTTGAGTGCTATTTCTGGGTACAACATGCGGAGCATCAGTCTAACTCGCTCCTTCTCTGTGCTTACTAGCTCTGGGCAGAGGCGAGCTAGTCTGTTGAACTTCGCGACTGCTTCTCCCACTGGTAGGCTACCTTGTCTGAACTCCATGAAGTCCTCGTAGTGCTTGTTGGTAACCCACATGTGGAAGAACTCCTCATAGAACTCTTGCTCGAAATCTGCCCAGCTCACCTGGTTGACTATCCTCTTACTCTTGACTCGCTCCCACCACATACGAGCGTCTCCAGTTAGGCAGAAGGAGGCACATTTGACCTTCTCGACTTCTGGCCAGTCAAGAAGCTCCATTGTGCTCTCTAAAGTCTTGAACCAAGCCTGGGCATCCCAGGGCTCAGTCGTGCCTGAGAAGCTTTCGGGTTTCAGCCTCTGCCACTGGACGAGGTATGCTTCTTGTCTTCGGTTCATGGCAGGGGTCTCCTGTGTGACTGGTGGAACTTCAGCCACCACTGGAGTTCCCACTCCAGCTGTGGGTGGTGTAGGAGGCACTGGGTGCTGATTTGCCATCAGTGTGGCGATGGTCTTCTGTTGTTCTGTAATCTGAGCTTGCATTTGAGCAATGACTGCCATCAGGTTTGGCTGTTTTGTGCCAGGCTCATTGTTATCTTGAACTGGGGCTCCGTTCCTTGCATTAGGAGCTCAGCCTCTTCTTGCCATCTAATAATGCATAAGGGAATAAGAAATCACTACTACATCTCTAGGTATAAACTTGTCTTCTTACTTAGCAACCTAATATCCATTCTAGGGATTAAACATGATTCCGTGATACTAAGGTATTAAACATGCTTCCTTGTTCTATGCACATGTGAGTAAGTACTTAAGCATTTCTCTATACTGAAGTTAAGTAAAGGAGCAATAGAAAAACTGAAACTTAAAGCTTTCTTACTTGAAGACGGCAAGGTTGATGCTGATATGTGTGTGATGCTGGAGAATGGGAACTGCTCTGATACCACCTGTAGCGATCCGCCTTCTCTACCTTAGACGGATCGTTACTCTTGTCTACTTCTTGACTCTAATGCACGACTAAATGTAGCGACCCGCCTTCTCTGCCTTAGACGGATCGTTACTTTTCTCTACTTCTCGACTTCTGATGCATGACTAAAAATGCGGAAATCTCTTTTTTTTTTAAACTTTTAAATTCATCTAACAATGATATTCTAACTTAAGTGATCATGCATGATAACATATCACACCTCCTTTCTCAAAACCCGTTAAATAATACTTATTGAAGCTTTTGATACTTGCCTCGCCCAACTCACACTTCGGGTATCAGTCGACTGATACTGCATCAGTCGACTGATAGGCCTGAAATCAGAATTTCAGGTATCGGCATTTGCTTCAAAGCTCCACCAAACCTATACCTTCGAACCATATAGAACCATGACACCATTTCTATACTCTATGCCAGTTTTCAAATCAATTTAGCCAATCAAAACGGATCCATAAACTTGAAATTAGGACTTTTGCGGAAGAAAATAAACTATTCAAGTTATATGAACTTTAACAATAAAGTTTGTACCAATCTTGACTCCTATGTATTCATAACACCAAATACATGTTCTATAACCTTGCTAAAGCATTATGAAATGTAAATGCAACTTTTCTAAACATATTTAAGAAGTAAAAACTTGATTCAAGGAGAAATTGATACTATCATGGCACATGCATCTATTTCTCTAACAAAGTATCAATATCTCCAATTACTCACATTTCTACTCATCCAATGCAATCGTAAGAATATGTAGGCTAAAAGAAATAACATGGAATCTATACTCTAAGAAACTGAGTATTTAAAACTATCCAAAACTTATATGTTCGCTAACTCCATAAAACAAGAACTTGAAATCTGAATAAACTATAACATTGTAATTTAAATAGTTAAATTGTCTCGTCTCAAAGATCTCTCCAAAATCAGCCACCACACACACTTTTCTCAGCACCGCCTCGTCGCCTTCCTTCAGAATTGCTTGCCTTTACCTTTATCTGCAATAAGAGGAAATGCATCTAGTAAGCAAAAAGCTTAGTAAGTACTATCTAGCTCACAAAATCTCGAAATGTGCAAACATGCTTCTAGAACAATATGAAAATCATATGAGATACTAATATGCTTGAAAGGAAACTAAGAACATGTATAACTCAAAACATGCATACTCAAGCAATAATAAATCTCAATTTACTTTTCTTGGCTCAACTTGAAACTTTAGCTATTCTTTAATTTTTGAAAACTTTCTTAAACTTTAGAAACTTTGCTAAAGCATATACTTGAAAATAATAATCACTTGGATCCACTGAAGACGTAAGTACCATCTGATGCGCGTTCCCTAAAAGGTTGGGGTAGCGAGCCACCAATCCTAATAGAGCAGACCTTGGTCTACCAGGGCCAAGACCTTGGAATTGGACACCTGGATTTCTTTAACGACGCCCTTGGACGCCGGGTACTGGCCTTATAAAATAAAATAGCTTTTCTTTCTTTTCTTTCTTATCTGTAAATGCCTTGGCATTTTCTCGAGCACCTTGCGTGCTAAAATCCCTAAGTCTTGACTTTTGGGGATTTCTTAAGGCCTTGGCCTTTTCTTTTCTTATCTTTATCTTCTCTTTTCTTTTCTCATAACTTTTCTTAGCCCTAATCTCATATAGGGTGCTTAATCAACTTATACAAACATATAATGAAGTAATATCACATGCCAAAAATCATAAACTAAAGAAACTATCTCTTTTAAAACTTTTAAAGGAAATTCTCGCGGAAAAACCGCCTCTTACTGCAGGTGAGCAGTAATTACTTTGATATCTTGGACTTACAACCAAGATTGACGTCTAGAGCTCGGGAGAAACTTGAGATCTCGGAGAATTCTTCGCGCCTACGCGTTCCTCTCGTCGCGGGGATCCCGAATATAGGAATATCTCTTGGAGGAGAGCTTTGGCCGGCCCTCTTGGCCTTGGTATTGTTTCGCCCAAGAGAGGAGAGGTCGGCGTGAGGGTTTGGAGAGGAGAGAAATAAAACTTCTCTCTTTAATTACCTATTTATACTTATGGGGCGGATTAACCTAACTACACCTTAAATATATATCTCTCCATCCTTTGCTGTGCATGATACCCTAGCCCAGCTGGTCGTGCGCGCTCCTGGTTTCTTGGTGGTCGCGGGTTCGAACTCCCGGCTGCCCTTAAACATTTTTCTTTTTTTTTTATACTAAACGGACTCGAAAAATTCCATAAAAATATTCTAAAAATCCCTAAAAATATCTAGAATATTTCTAAACCATTTTTAAATAATTCTAATGACTTTAAGAACTAAAAATGAGAATTTTGGGGCGTTACACTAAAAATGCGGAACTTCTTTTTTTTTCTTTTTAAATTCATCTAGGGATGATATTCTAACTCTAATAGTCATGCATGATACAATGGCACACTTCTTTTCATCTATAGAACTTCTCTGCAATGGTACCAGTCGACTGCGATCTAACCAGTCGACTGGTATCGGCCACAGAAAGTTTCTGGGCGCGGCACCAGTCGACTGGCCTCTTGGCAGTCGACTGATGCATCGAACAGAAGCTACTGTTCGATAGGCCAGTCGACTGATACTGAACCAGTCGACTGGCACGCCTGAAAGTCTGAAATTCAGATTCGAAGCCGTGTTTCAAAACTCCACCAAACATATAGTTTCAAGCCATACAAAGACACAACACCATTTCTATACTCTATACTAGTTTTCTAAACATTTTAGCCAATCAAAACAACTTCATAAACTCAAAATTAGGACTTTTGCGAGATTTAACAAGTTATGCAAATCTATATAAACTTTATGCTAGAGTTTGTACCAAACTTAACTTCTAACCATTTAAACTCATTCCACAAGGTTCTATAACATCACTAAAGCATTATGGAATATAAATGCAACTTTTCTAAGCATAATTGAGCAATAAAACTTGATTCAAAGGAAACTAGCTCTATCTTGGCACATGCATCAATAGCTCCAACAAAGTATCAATATTCAAAACTACTCACACTTCTACTCATCCAATGCAATCATAAGGACATGTATGCTAAATGAAATGACATGGAATCTTTACTTGTGGTTTTAAGACATGCAAAATATCTAAAACGCAATTACTTGGATAAATTCTATATAATCTAACGTAAACTATGACTCTATAACAAATGTATTTTGAGTCTTTTATTTGTCTTGTCCCAAGGACCTCTCCAAGGTCAGCCACCACACACACGTCACTCAGCATCGCCTTGTCGCCTTCCTTCAGAATTGCTTGCCTTTACCATTACCTGCAGCAAGAGGAAATGCAACTAATAAGCAAAAAGCTTAGTAAGTACTATCTAGCTCACAAAAATCTCGAAATTGTGCAAACATGCTTTTTAAACAATATGAAATCACATGAGATACTTTTTATGCTTGAAAGAAACACTAAGAAACATGTATAACTCAAAACATGAATACTCAAGCACTAATAAGTCTTAACTCACTTTTCTTGGCTTAACTTGAAACTTTAGCAATTCTTTAACTTTAAATCTTTCTTTAACTTTTAGAAAACTTCTTTAAACTTTAGAAAAACTTTGCTAAAACATATACTTGAAAATAATAATCACTTGGATCCACTTAAGACGTAAGTACCATCTTATGCGCGTTCCCTAAAAGGTTGGGGTAGCGAGCCACCAATCCTAATAGAGCAGACCTTGGTCTACCAGGGCCAAGACCTTGGAATTGGACACCTGGATTTCTTTAACGATGCCCTTGGACGCCGGGTACTGGCCTCAGAAAATAAAATAGCTTTTCTTTCTTTTCTTTCTTATCTTTAAATGCCTTGGCATTTTAACGAGCACCTTGTGTGCCCAAATCCCTAAGTCTTGACTTTTGGGGATTTCTTAAGGCCTTGGCCTTTTCTTTTCTTATCTTTATCTTCTCTTTTCTTCTCTTATAACTTTTCTTAGTCCCTAACCTCATATAGGGTACTTAATCAAACTTATACAAGCATGGATTAATCTAGAGTTACATGCAAAAATCATAACTAAGGAAAATTTGCATCTTTAATCTTTAAAACGGGAAAAACTCGCGGAAAACCACCTCTTACTGCAGGTGAGCAGTACTTACATTGATATTTTGGACTTACAACCAAAATTGACGTCTAGGGCTCGGGAGAAACTTGAGATCTCGATGAACCGTTCGCACCTACGCGTTCCTCTCGTCGAGACGAACGAAACGCTCCGTACTCCTTCAATCTTCCTTGGCCGGCGCCCCCTTAGAAGAGGGGAGGAGGTCTTGGGCGTGCGCACAAGAGAGGGAGAGGGCGGCGTGTGTGCGTGCGGCTTGGGCGAGGGAGAGGAGAGAAATAAAAATCCCTCTCTTTAATTACCTATTTATACTTAGGGTATTTAAGTCTAATTTATAACCTAACTTAATATCTCTCTATTTTCTTTCAGCACACCCCTGCTGGGGCTCCTGGTTAACCCGACCAACTTAAGTCGTTCATCGCACGGGAGGTCTCAGGTTCAAAACTCATCCAGGCAAATTTTTGCCGAAAACTCTATTTCTTTTAATAAAAATACTAAACGGACTCGGAAAATTCCCTAAAAATATTCTAAAAATTCCTAAAAATATCTAGAATATTTCTAAAACATTTCTAACTAATTCCAAGGACTTTAGGGACTTAAAATGGAAATTTTGGGGTGTTACACGCGGCGTGGATCCTTGGATTAGTCACCCATCTGGGTGGATACTAAGTAAAAGAATTTTTGTTAGCATTGTTATTGTCTTTGCATATTATTTCCGCTGCGCTAACATCTGTGTAGAGATCAAACGATCAAAGAATGTGCATTCACCCCCCCTCTGCACGCCTACATCGATCTTTCAGTATAGGGATAGATTAATTGAATTTTATTACCTAGTTTGTCTCACCCAGTCTAAGTAATCAATCATGTTACTCTCATGGATATATTTGTGAGACAGATTTTAGCTTAATCAGTTTGATCTGATTAGCTGGATTTGAAGTATCATGTTAAGTGAAGTTAAGTTAAAATTAAGTTAATTTTGAATTTAAATTTTAAAAAATTTAAGTTAAGTTTGAATTTTAAAAAATTATGTTATGTTTAAGTTTGAAAAATTAAATTTGAATTTTAAAAAATTAAGTTTAAATTTCAAAAAATTATGTTAAGTTTGAATTTCGAAAAATTAGGTTAAGTTTAAGTTTGAAAAGTTAAATTTAAATTTTAAAGAATTAAGTTTAAATTTTGAAAAATTTAGTTTAAATTTTTAAACTTTTGAAAAATTAAATTATGTTTGAAATTTTGAATTTTAAAAAATTAAGTTTGAAATTAAGAATTTAAGTTTGAAATTTTGAATTTAAGTTTAAATTAGAAATTAAGTTTTAAATTAGAAAAATTAAGTTAAGGATTTTAAATAATGTAAAATTTTAAATTTGATTCATTAAAATTAAAAGTGAAATTAATTCAGTTTGTGAGGTTGGTTGGGTCAGACTATTATTTTTTTAGGTCCTGAGCATCTCATCCATTTCTAAGTGATAAAACAAGAAAACCATATCTGTTTTGTGAAATGCGTCAAAGTTTATCTTTGAATTAAAATCTATGATTTGATTGTGTAACACCCAATAATTTTCATGAATTATTAGGAAATTTTCTGAATTTTTTGGCAATTTTTCGAAATAAAAATAAAAAGAAAAGGGAAAGGGTCGGATGGAGGTTTGATCTCGCGACCACGCGGCAAGCCAATCCTTGAGCGGGCTCAGCTAGCCGAATGGTTGGGGGGTATCAAGCACAAAAAAAGATGGATCGGAATTATGTTATAGGCAAGTAAGTCCTTTTCATGAAGAGGTATTTCAACTTCCGCTTAAGTTGCGTTAAATCCCCCTTTAGGTTATTGGAGTCGGCACAAACAGGGGGCAAGGGATGCTGCGAAAACAGGGAGAAAACAAGAGTTTTCTTCCTCCTTCTTCTTCCTCTTGAGTAGAGAACCTAGGGTTTCTTCCCTAGGGCCAAGGAGTGAAGTTTCTCGCAAGGAACAGAAAAGGAGTCCTACGCTAGGATTTTACTATATACTTAGTGAGTTTTCTTCAAGCAAAGGGGGGGGGTAAGTAGATCACTCACTGCAATAGAAGTAGTTTCATCATGTATTTCTTATTGTAGAACTATGTTTTGTGATCTAAGTGCATGCTTTAAGACTATTTTAAATTGTGTGTTTAAGTTTCTCAAGAAGACATATTTCTTATTATAGAACTTAAACTTGAGTAGGTTTTGTGTATGTGAATCTAAGCATGATAAGACCAAGTTCTTGAAAAGTCCCAAAAATTAGTTTTGGGTTAAGGGCACGCAAGGTGCTCGATGAAAGTTCCAAGTAAGAAAGGTAAAGGTTTGTAGTGCCAGATTTATGGAAAAAAAAGATAGCTTGATAAGTATAAACATTATGAGTAAGAAAGTATTTTACTTTTGTAAAGTGACATGTACCGGGCAAATGAGAGGCCCACAGAAAGTTAGAAAGAAGCTCTAATAGGGTGTGGTGGCTAGCTACCCCGAAACCTATTAGGGATGCACGCATTGGTACATTGATACGAGGTACAATGTCAAGGCCTAGAAAGTTGATTATTATTTTGAAGTATATGAGTATATGTAAGTGTTTTCAGTTAAGTACATTTTTTGTTATGTATGTTAACGTTGTTATGTTACAAGCATGTTAAAAAAGCAAGAGCAAGGAAGTTAGTCTTTTAAAGTATGGAAACGTATAAGTATCAAGTCTCAAAAGAAATCCTGAACATGTTAAGTTTGCAAGTGTTTTAATGCCAGTAGATGTTTTCAAGCATGATGAGCATGATAATTATATGGAAGTTCCCATGTGCAAGTATTTCCAAGTGCATGTATTTTGAAGCGAGCATCCTTTGAAAAGAGCATGTTTATCATTGATCGCATGGATTTGTGAGTTAGGATTTACTTACCAAGCAAATCGCTTATTAGTTGCATTTCCTTCTATTGCAGATAAAGGTAAAGAAAAAGCATAAGCTAAGGAGGCGAACGAGACTTACATTGATGTTCAGTGGCGGCGGAACCGTGGGAGAGATCTTTGGGTTAAGTCTTATAGAAACTTGTGGTTGGTGTTTTGGATTGGTAGAACGTAATGATTTTGTTTAAACTTTGCATAGAGACAAAGTTGAGTACAAACTCTAGTATAAATTTCATGTGTTTTGATAGTTTATTAAATTCCGCAGAGATCCTAATTGCAAGTTAATGGGTTTGTTTTGGGTTGCTAAGATGTTTATAAAACTAGTATAGAGTATAGATTTGGAGTTATTTATCTATATGCTTTGGAAGTGTATGAATTATGGACCCTTGAAAGGATTTCCCAGGTCTGAAACTGCAGCTTTCAGGTGTGTCAGTCGACTGGTTCAGATACCAGTCGACTGCCATATGGAACAGAACCCTTCTGTTCGATGCACCAGTCGACTGCCAAGATGCCAATCGACTGGTGCCGCGCATAGAAAGCTTCTGTGGCTGACACCAGTCGACTGGCCTTCTAGCAGTCGACTGGTGCCATTGAAAAAAAATTTTCAGAGCAAGTTAAGGGAAGTCAAGGAGTTGTAACCTATGGCTAAGGATAAGGTAAAGTTAAGGTTAAGTAAAAGTGATGTCTTCCTTAAGAAAGAGAAGTCGGGTCGTCACAGATTAAATCATGAGATAGATTCAAGTTTAACAATAAGTAAATTAAAAATAAATTTTAATAATTGACTTCCAAGTCTTGGAGAGGTACAAGGGGCTCCTTGGAGCAATGCCCCTTTCCTAAATAAAGTCTTTTAAAGAAATTTTATTTTTAAGTTACTCTTTGAGAAACCTTGGTCTATCTAGTCGAGGATATGGTCAGGTAGCTTCTTCTAGTTTCACTAGGCTAAAACGATCAAATAGGATACGTCTTACCCTACCTGACTCCTTAGATAAGCATTCCTAATGTACTATCAGCTCGCCCCATCCTAATACTAGGTTGTGCAAGTTTCAATCAAGTCAGGTCCTTATCTAACTGTTTCTAATCCTAAGCATGACAATTTTGCAAAAAAATAAATAAACAATCATTCAAAAAATTTTAACAAACATGCAAAAAAAATCATCTAATAATATGAATGATTTTTCTATTGACTCCCCCAGGACAAAAGCCTCGATATGGACTATCTAGGAAATGAATTTTATCCTTGGGGATCCAATAGTGATTTGGTCCTGCTTCATTAGTCAAGCTTAGTTTAGGAACCCATGCTAAAACTCGGGTGCTAGTACGGTTCTACATTGAATAGTACGATCTGTATTGTAAGTTAGTTCTATACCCAAGTCCAGATCAGTAAAGAATAACTTTCTGTTTTCCAATAATCATATCAAGATTCTTGGAACCCAAAGTAAACCGCTCTAGGGAAACTCTAAGTTCCTTGACTTGAGTTTTTAGGGAGGAATTCTCTTCCTCAAGTTGTTGGACTTGAGTTGAGGTTTCTTCCTGAACAGTCTTAGTCAAGGGCCTTGAGTTAGCCTCCTCCTTAAGGGGGTTTACCTCCCTTTGGAGAGACTTAACCTGATCATGGGAATTGGCCAACTTACATGATAGATAGGATATTAAATCATATACGTCAGATTCAGGAAAATCTCTTATGGTGATTTGACCATCTTCTGACATTGAGAGTGTTCCGATTCCATGGCTTTCTTCTGGCTCTGCTTCAAATTTGGACTCGATGTCGAGTTCATCTGATGTCGTCAGTGCGAGGAGGTCAAGTGGGGTACTTCTTCATTATCCTCCGAGGATGACTCATCCCATGTCACTAGAAGCGCCTGATGGATCGATTATCGTACGCTAGAGGGGGGTGAATAGCGTTTCGCCGAATTCTTGTTCCTACACGGTTAGTTTGCACAGCGAAAATAATAGTAAAACAATAATAAAATCACTAACCAATGCTAACACATCGATTTTAGTTGGTATCCACCCCGGTCGGGTGACTAATCCAATAATCCGTCGAAGGATCAAACCCCGGATAACCTCCGGCTAGAACTCGTCGCTCCTTATGCGTGGAGAAACCTCGCCACAACACCAAGGACACTTCCTGAGTATACAAGACTACTAACTTGCCCTATCCAAGCAAGTTTCGTCAAGAAACTCAGCCACCATGAAGTCCTCTTTAAATAGGACTCGGGGATGATTTCTCGCTACCAGTCGACTGCCCCCAGGGCAGTCGACTGGTGCAAGCCAAATTCGACCGTTGACACAACCAACGTTAGAATTTGCCAGCTCACCAGCCACCTACCAGTCGACTGCCATCAGGGCAGTCGACTGGTCCCTAGCTGAATCCCTTCCCGAGTACATTCACACAGGACTCGACCCTCATGACTTGACTGACTCCTCTTCCGCAGCCTCGACTGTTGCTTTCGCACCCTCTTCATCTTCAGCCCTCATCCCTCGGATGGCACGCAAGCCTCCAGCTTGCCTCCATGCCACCCATCACGTACGCCTTGAAGTTCGCGCCCATCAGCTCATCGTCCCTGCACTCCATGGTCCCTCAGATGCGCACGCCAGCCTCCAGCTGGCCTCCATGCCATCCTTCACCATACTGAGGCCGTCCAGTCAGGTCCATATGCGTAACCTGTACAACCTGCACACTCAACATACACATATCAAATACAAGGGTAAACCTAACTTAACCCCTTTGCCCAAACATCAAAACCCATGGTCACTCCGGACCATCTTAGGGCCGATTGCTCCAACAATCTCCCCCTTTTTGATGTTTGGCAATCCGTTTAAGTTTGGGAAGAAAGATAGTAGTAAATAGCAAAAACCATGCTAAATTAATGCATATGCAATGCATAACTGGATCCTATCCCAAGGCATCCCACACCTAACCCTCCAAGTTAAGAATTTTACACCTAGCCCTCCAAGCTAGGATTTTCACCACCTAACCCTCCAAGTTAGGATTTTCTCACACCTATCCCTCCAAGCTAGGATTTTCACCACCTAACCCTCCAAGTTAGGATTTTCCAACACCTAGCCCTCCGAGCTAGGACATTTCCCACCTAACCCTCCAAGTTAGGATTTTCTACCAAACCGGGCTTTTTAAAGCTTCTCCCAAGCTCCCCCTTACACTGGACTTACAAAGGCTTTTTAAGAACCTCTCCAAGGTTCCCCTTATGCCAAGAAGGGAGTCAGCCATGCTCCCCCTAAAACTTAGCTTCCCCTAAACCTAGAGTTTCTTTCTACCAAAGGTATTGGTTTCCCACTTAAATACAATATTTCTCCCCTTTGCCATACATCAAAAAGAACCCAATAATTACCCAATTATTAGTTCTTTAAATTCCCAATGACCCTAAACACAGTGTACTAGACCCCCATACACTTGTTCCTTGTCATTTGGGCCCCAAACCAGCTGCTAATACCCAAATCAGCCTCTGTCAGTCGACTGTCCAAATGGGCAGTCGACTGATACTCTAATTTCAGTCTTTTATGTCCATTTTCAGAAATGTGCCAAAAATTTCACAAATCTCCAAAAATTCCCAAATTTCGTGGATAACTTTGTGGTACCCATACCTACTTGGGAAAAATACATCTACCCATGTATCTATCACCATTCCCAAGTTTGACACAAAACCCAAAAATTTTAAAATGAAAATCAAGGCAACTAGGAGGCAACCTCCCCCTTTACCCCAGCGTTCTCCCAATTTTCATTTTTCCCAGGTCAAGTTCTACCCAACTTAACCTCCTAGACACCACGTTGAGTCATACACAACCCAACACCCGAGTTCTTTCCCCTTTGACACTCTTATAGCATTGCCCGAGGCAATCTTTCCCTAAGTGCCAAAAAGAACTCAACAAAAGTCTAAAAACTCTAAAGTTTGCAAGCCCACTTGCTAGGATATACCCTATCCTAGAAAAATATGATATCATGGAAATATCAAGTGTGCTTGACTTTTGGTACACATCTAAGTTTCTTAAGGATTTTGCATTAAGTATCAACTTTCAAATTTTTTTCTAATTCCATGTGTTTGTCAAATCTACCCACCATAATTCGACACATGGAATTGTCCTCAATGCTCCCTGTTTAACCTCTAAATCTTAGATACCTAATGAACCTTATCAATCCTTCTTGATTTCCATAAAATCCAATAAATTCTTATCAAATCATGGGATAACACTTCATTCAAGAAATATAACATTATAATCAAGACTTTTAATCACAATCATATCCTATAATCCAAATTTACAATTTTTGATTAGCCAATTTTCCCTTTTTCAATTTCAGCCTACGGACCAGTCGACTGCCCCTGGGGCAGTCGACTCCCAAAAATCACATAATGTTTCTGGGCAGAGACCAGTCGACTGCCCTCATGGCAGTCGACTGATACATGATTTTCAGGTTTTTCAGTCCAATTTCAGTAATCCATAAATAATTCTACAAATCTCCAAAAATTATGAAATTTCATGGGGAGATTTGTGGGGCCAATGTCTACTTGGGAAAAATTCGTTTCCAAACAAATGTACTTCGAATCCCAATATTGGCACGAAACTCAATTTTCTCTAAAATGTGTCATTCAAACTCATCCCAAAAGTTCTAATTTCGACTTCTCCTTAATGTATCCTCTTATCCTTGATCATAAGTCATTTCTACCATTGAATTATATGGTATTTACACATTAAACCTCAATTTCATTCAATTATAATACCATTTTCACTCTTTTTCCCCCTAAATTCTCCTTTTGATGTGCCAAAATCTAGGATTAAGACTTACCTAAGTCTTCTAACCCCTTTTTGGCACATTTCATCTAATTTCTTAAGGGAGAAACTTTTGAGATCCATTTATCATGGACCACAAAGGCTCCTAGAGCTCCCCCTTGAGTACTTAGCCTTAGCCACCTCCCTAGGTGACTCCATCTACACTAGGCCACACTGGTGTGCCACCGGTGACTCTTGGCCTACAAAATTGGCCTTTTTAACCTTGGACACCTTGTCCTTGGTTAGGTCACTCTTTTTATCCTTGGATGACATCCCCATGTCATCCTTAGACTTTCCCTCCTTACTAAGATTATATGCTTTCCCAGCATACTTCTTTCCATTGCCCTTGGAGGTCTTGGATTCATAGCCCAAACCCAACCTATCATAGTTGGGTTTGATGCTACCCAATACCATGTCTAGACCTTTAGATCCAATCTTGAATCTTTCTAAGGTCTTCTCTAAAGTATCAAGCCTTGCCCTTAAGGCTTGATTTTTCCTTTTTAGCCCTCTAACCTTGGATTCCATATGTCCACTTTGGACATTCCTAGACCTATCCATTTTCTTAGGCATTTGTCTCCCCTTCTTGGGGTCAATGCCTTGATCCTTAGGTACCCAAGTCTTAGGTCTATCATGATGCATGCTTTTCTTAGGGTTATGATCTACCTTGTTACCTTTAGTCCTATCATTGTACTTAAATCCATGATTATGCACAAATAAACAATTCTCATGAGTTCTAGCATGCATGGATGGGTAATTAACATGATTCTTGAAATGTAAAGAAGAACTTGAAATCGAATTTCTTTTTAAACTAGGGTTAGAGGGTACCTCCCTTACCCTTGTAGTCCTTCCTTGTTGTGAGCTTCTTCTCTTCCTTCTTTCTTCTTTTTCCCATCTTCTTAGATTTTCCAACTTCTTTAGCTCACCTTTTCTAGGGCATTTAGTGTGATAATGCCCTAGTTCTCCACATGTGAAGCATTGAATCTTCTTCCTTTTAGCTTGAGCTTCACCAATTCTACAACCCATATTAGCTTTAAAGGAATTTATAATGGGTTTAGGGTGTACCTCCTTTTTCTTACCTAGTGGGCACTTATCCTTGTAGTGCTCCTTTTCATTGCACCCAAAGCATACAATGTGGTCTTTAGTCCTTGCTTTGGTGGAGGTTGAGGCTTGGTTGACTTCCTCTTCACCCTTGGATGAAGTGGAGACTTCCTCTTGACCATGCGTAGGTGAGGGTCTCTCCTCCCCCTCAATCCTTGAGGTGGTGACCTCCTCCTCTTCTCTAGATGAGGTGGATGACCTCTCACTTTCTTTTTCACTTGAGGATATGGACACTTCTTCCTCCTCTTGAGCTATTGAGCTCACTTCCTCGGGTTCATCTACTTCTTGAGTTTGTGTAGGGTTCTTGTGATATTCCACCAACTTGGTCCATAATTCTTTTGCATTTTTATAATTCCCTACAATACTCAAAATATTGTTAGGCAAAAACATCAATTAATACATCTATTACTTTCTTGTTTGCCCTAGAGTAGTCTTGTTGCTCTTGAGTCCAATATCTAGGACGAAGCTTCTTTCCATGCTTGTCCTTTGGAACTTCGAAGGGATCTTCTAGCATGACCATGCACTCCCACTCCATGCTAAGCTAATTCTTCATCCTCACCCGCCAATAGTCGAAATCCTCATTGTTGTAGGGCGATGGGGTGTAGATGTTGTCCCCCAACTTATCTTCCATTGTTTTCTCTCCTCTAGCGTGTGCTCCCTCGGTGGTTAGTGATGGACCCAAAATACTAGGTTAAGTTGTCACAAAATGTGTGGGTCCTCAAATTTAGAATATGTTTATAAAGCTGGAAACCCTTTTTGCAATCAAAGTATGAAAACGTAGTAAAGGGGCCACAGGTCGTATTTTTCCTAGGGACTAGTTGAGAGTTTGTTTCATTCGAGCTCGTGTTTATGTGTCGTTTATGAATTTTGGGTTTCGAATAAAACGAGGGTATGGTTTGCAATGAGACACAAAATCACAAGGAAAATTAAAGAAACTCCACTCATGAACTAAGCAAAGTGATGGCACTTAATAACTCAACCTATGGGAAACCTAATCAAAGCACTTACAAAATTTTTGGAAACTGATTTCTGATTTCAAAAGCAAAACAAATGCTAAGCAATGAAGCAACAACATCAAACGCAAGACATGACCACATGCAAGAAATCTAAAACCAAATTGATACAAACAACCGTGCCAAGATTTCATTGACACAAGTGAGAGCAATTGGACAAACTTGATACCAAATTAAGGAAGCTGATGTACCAAAAAGAATCTTACACTGAGTGCACAACCCAATGCTTGGAAAGAGATTCAGATCACTGGACACAAACAAAACTGCACGAGTTGTAGAATTGCAGAAACGTTTCAAAAGAAAAACAAGCAGAATTCAGATTGCAGAGTTCAGTAAGGATCTGAATGCAGAAATAAAATCTGGAAACTTCATAAGCATGACAGCAGAGATGCAGTAACAAATTAGATGAAGAATCGAGCGCATCAACTGAGGTCAAATACACAAATCTAATGTTCAGGTAAGATCTAGAGACTCATGCTTCTTGGCACCAACTTCAAATGTGCTAAACGAGGTGTTGCAGAAACCAAACGAAACTGAGCTATCCGAATTGCAGAAACTAAACTGCTAACTTGCAGAAATAAGAGTTGATACGCAAGGAAGGGCTGATGCCTAAGTTGGAAATCAAATTTAGAATCTGATATCCATTGCTATGGAATTAAACAAACTGCACTTGAGAGATATTTGATGGATTGCAGAAATTAAAATTGGATGGCAGAATTGGAAACTTGAATGGTAGGACGGAAATTCAGAAATGCAGAAACAATTATTGCAGAAGTAAAACTTCGAACCAAAAGCAAAACAAACCAAGCAACTGAAATCAAATGCGCATAACCAATGTTTGGAAAAGATTAAAGCTGCAGAAACTATAATTTGATTTGCAGAGTTGAAATATGAATGAAGGCAGAAATCAAAACATGAAGTGCAGGATGTAGAAACTGAATGGGATACTAAACCAAACTAAGCAACTGAGATCGAATTTACCAACTAGTATCAAGAAGAACTTAGAAATAAACTAGACTACTGATATAAAATGCAGGAGCTGAAAATTGATACTGCAGAAACTAAGGCTGATACGCATGCTGAAATCAGAGAAGAAAGACTGATACGCAGCAATTAAACAAGAATTAGACTCGAATTAAAAGCAATTATCCACTAAACACATTCCCTAACTATTAAACTTGCAGAATGAAACGCAATTGAAGCTAAAACAATTCAGAAACTTGAAACTAAGTGGCTGATACGAAAAACAGAAATAGAACACTGCAGAAATGAAATTACAGCTACAAACTGAAATTACAACAAGAAATCTAAACCCCAATCACTCCATTAGCTCAAGATCTCCTTGTTCGTCACGCAAGGGCTGGTCAGTGGGAAATCATCTCTACAGTCGACTCTGCTCAAAATCGGCACATGGCTGGAATTTCCAATCCAATCTACTCTATCTCGATTGATGGAACTGCGATGATGATTTGAGAATCATCTGAGCTCACCTGAGAACCCCTACAAGTGGCTCAGATGATCGGAGATGGCTTGTGGGTGAGATTCAAGTGACTGAATTGCAGAGCTGCCGAAACCCTCAAATAGCCCCTGTTCCGGCGCGATTTTGAGCTGAAATCTCCAAAGAGCTATCCCCCAATGATCCAAATCTCGATCCAAGCAACCAATTGAGGTGGTCGCGCCTCGGATTGAAGAAAAAGCTTGAAACAAATGAAGAACTGCTGAAGAACGAAGACTGTGCGGCGAAGACGCGACGAGGAGAAGTGCTGGGAAAATTTGTTTAAATACATAAGAATGGACGACCCAGATTAATTTGAGAAAATCCAACGGTTGATCTTCATCTGATCTGAACCAAACATTGATGATGATGATCAGGGGTCAGGATCTGCCTCGTGGTAGATCGGATCCTCCAGATTTGCAACGGATGGTCCAGATTAACCTAATCTTTGAATGGGCAGTCTAGAGCCCTCCGAGCTTGATCCAACGGTTGAATGAGCTCTGATTGGGATAAAAGTCTCAGATCCTGATCCAGATGCTTAATCAACCCTAACCCTAGCTCGGATTGCCTTAGATGGTCCCGGATGGCTCAGATCTAGCCGCTTTTGAATCGGACGACCCAGATTAATCCGAAACTTGATAAATCGATCTGGGTCCTCTTCAGACTCAAGTTTGACCCAGTATGCCCTAGGTCCATGAACCTTTCATGCCTACAATAATAGATCAAAAATTTAGTGGCCAAATAATCCAAATATATACAGATTTGCAATTAAGTCCAAAATAAAAGCAAATTCTAAAACCTAGGGTAATTTGACAATTAAGCAAGAAAAATATGGGTCATACATGGATTTTTGCAATTAAAATAATCAATAAAATGGTACTTATCAACTCCCCCATACTTAAGCTTGAGCGTCTCGCGAAACCACTAAGTATGTATCCCCTAGATTTTCTTAAGCATAATTAGAAGCAAATGAAAAGAAATTACCTAAGGGTGTCAATTCTCAAAAATCTAAGCTCTATGGATTAGTATCTCGTCCTTAAATCAACAACTTAGCTTTTTCATCCTTCATGAGTCATTGAGATGAATTTAACTCACTAGCCTTTCAAGGAAAATTTTGGGTGGTTCTCTTCTTAAGTTCTAAGTTGATGATGGAAGTTGAGCTCACTCAAACACACATGCTTCTTACACTACCATATGCTTGCTTATTGTCTATCTCCACAATTATTCATGATTAGGATCAATATCTACAAAAACAAGTGAAAATATAGAAAATGGTAAGAAATGGAGTAAAAACCAAGAAAATGGAAAAATTGATAAAGTGGGAGACTTGAATGCTCAAGGATATTTTTGATGCTCTTTGCTTCTCTTTACAGTCCTCTAATGCTATAAAAAGTGTGGTGAAGCCCAATTTGAATAATTCCTTTGATTTGGATGAAGAAAACCCAATTGACCTCAATGTGCCAAGTTTTGCTATTGCGTGCCAACCTTGCTTCCTTACGTCTTTTCTCATATTTTTTTCTTTTCCTTTCTCTCTAGTAAAGTCATAATGTAGTGATGCAAGGCTTGGATTTGAATGAGATTAACTCCACTGAATTCAATGGTGCCGAAACTCCCTTGTATCAACTTGTTTCTCCTTTTTTTTCAAACTGTTTTTCTATTTTTTTTTCTTTCCTTTGCTCTCAAATCTTCTAATGTGCAATTGAAGCTCTTCGGTTTTGAATTTGCATCCTAGGAACTTGAAACATTGAATGATAATTAGAAAGTTAGATGCTCCAAATGTAATTCCCACTAACTATCTCTTACAATCTCCTTTTTGATACACTCCACCTTCAAGTTGGCACTCTTTTTCTTTCATTCCCCTTCTTTTTTCAGTTTCAGCTCCACGGCAAAATCACCTGGTTTCTTAAATAATTAACATCAGTTAGCATCACATAGTGTAGTGGAGAATTCGAATTGTTCCACTTGAAAATGGCTGAGTAGCATATCGAATTTCAGCCCTTGCACTATTTTTTTTTGTGTGCTAATCAGAGTTGCTAGCATCCACATTTCTTCTAGATTTGGTCGGCATTGGGTGTTCTCAATACTCTTTGATGCATTTCCGAATTTTGTTCCCTGATTCACAGCCCAGAAAAAATCAAATTCAGCATCAAGTTGACACAAGTTCTGCTCTAGAACTGCACTACCAATCTGATTTTTTTCCGGCTGCAATTTTCAAACAGTCCTTCAAGATATTCATCACTTTGCATCTTACATGGAATCAGCTTGTATCATTTCAGTAGCTATCCTTGCAATTCAGCTCAGAACTTCCGGCTTCTAATTTTTCAGCTTAAGTTCATCACAGAAATTTCTCCATTTTGGCTCAGATTTTGTGCCATTTGCGTGCCATATTCTTCCTTCATTTCAGAATTTTCTTCATAAGCGCTCCACTTGATTTTGGGCACTGCATCACTGATTTCCAAAACCGAAATACTTTGTTCTTCTTTGGATTCTTTGCTTAATTTCATCTCTTGACCACTACTTTTCCACTTGGTTCAGAGAATTTTTTTTTGAAATGGTGCAGATTTTTTTTTTCTTTCTTTGCTTGCCACTTAAATCTTCAAAATATAATAAGGAAACTAGATCTCCCATTGCTTCCATCCTTCTTGCTCATTCTTGGTAGCAACTCACTCAAACTCATGCTTGGCACATGGAATTTGCAGAATTTTTTTTTTTCGACATGAATTGCCTTTTTGATACCAAATCTTTCCAAAACACTAGTCACTCCCCCACACTTAAATCATTGTCTGTCTCGGGCAAAATAGCATTAAGAAACATCCCAAATAAACAAGTCCATAGAAAAATGGGGTTAAGAGTGTTGGATTGATAGAACCGATAGAGGGGGGGGGGGTGAATATCGAAAATCGTTCGGATAAGATAGAGAATTTGCACAGCGGAAGATTGAAAAATAAAATACGCAAACACCAAGATTTTTTACTTGGTTCGGAGCCTAGGTCGACTCCTACTCCAAGGCCCACGGTCGTTGATCGTTTTCTGCGGGCAATTCTATATGTCGCAAAAATAGTTTACAAAAGATTTTACAGAATTCAGTACAGTAAACTAAAATAGCTCTTCGTTATCGACGTCCGGAGTAGATAGTATTTTTGGAGCGGGAGGACGTCGTCGGAGCTTGAATCTCGTGTCGGGAGGTTTCCGGAGCAGAGCGCGGGAGTAGAAGAGCGTCGATGCGTTGAATAAAAGTGATGCTTGAAGCTTGGGGTTGAGGGCCCTTTATATAGGGCCTGGGGGCGCCCGGGACGTCGGGGGCGCCACCCCACGTGTCGGTTGATCCGGCTTTTTCTCGGTCAAAGTCTGATCTCTTCGAATTCGGGATCAGCTTTGACCGGGGCGCCCGGAGCGCTGGGGGCGCCCGCATTGACCGGGTCAAGCTTTCATCCTCTTGGCTTTGCGAGGGTGTGATTCGGCAGCTGTCACTGGGGGCGCCCGCGACAGGCGGGGCGCCCGCGATAGGTGGGGCGCCCGGAGCATCCGGGGTGCCCCGACATATAACTGTCGAGGCGTGTTTTCACTCCTGCTAACTTGGGTTGACCTTGGGGACGCCCGGAACATCCGGGGCACCCTGCTCAGCTTCTGCCTCACTCCTTTGAGGCTCTCTGAGCTGCATATACTCAGTCCTTCGGTCCTGCATCCAGGGTTAGTCCAAAAAGCAGTATTATATTATTTTATACAGCCTTAGCTGTCTTGGTTCTGACTTTGGGTCTCCAAAATGGAACCTTAGGTCGAACCGACGCCTAATGTTCCCTCTACGGGGAACGCGTCCTCACCTACTCCTCTCAGGAGAATGTACCTGATGCCAACCGCTCCTTTGGTTGGAGTTTTGCCTGGCGGTCCTTTGCCAGGTCTTGGATACCGTGCTGTCCTTCACCCGGAGCCTAGCATTCCTTCGCTAGGGCTTCAGTCCCAAGTTGTCCTTCGCCTGGCACCTAGCAGTCCTTCGCTAGGGCTTTTCACTCTGGCATTCCTTCGCCAGTGCCTAGCAGTCCTTCGCTAGGGCTTTTCACTCTGGCATTCCTTCGCCTGTGCCTAGCAGTCCTTCGCTAGGGCTTTTTACTCTGCACACTCAAGTGACATGTTAGATAACAAGTAAGACTTAACTTTTTAACCCTTATTGCCATTATCAAAACACAGGTTTGACTTTAGTGCTTTCTGCACCAACAATCTCCCCCTTTTTGATTTATGGCAACCTTAGTTCAAAAAGTTAAGTTTAATCAAAAGCATAAAAATTTGTTCCCTCCCCCTAGATTTTTCAAAACTTCGTGGGGTTCTATGTTTTTTAAAAAAACTTTACTTAGAATGATTTTGCACTTTGAAAACTTAAGTTTAGGTACTTTGGAAATCTTTTGATAACTTAAGTTTTAAAAGTACATAGAGGTGTTTTTAAAAGAATGAGTTTAGAGTACAAAGAAAATTTGAAGTCTTAAGTTTAAAGTACTCAAAAGTTTTGAAAAACTTTAAGTTAAGTACTTAGTAGGATTTATGTACTTAGTAAACTTTGAAAGTACTTAGTAAACTTTGAGACAATTTAAGTACTTAGTAAACTTTGAAACAATTTAAGTACTTAGTAAATTTTGAAACACTTTAAGTAAATTTTGAAAAACTTAGGCTTAAAGTACTTAAAGTACTTATGGAAGTTTTGAAAAACTTAAGCTTAAAGTACTTATGGAAGTTTTGAAAAACTTAAGCTTAAAGTACTTATGGAAGTTTTGAAAAAACTTAGGCTTAAAGTACTTCTAGAAAAGTTTTTGAAAAGCTTTGAAAAGTAGCTAATTTTTTGAAAAAAAAAAATTTGAGATTTTGAAAAAAATTTAAACTCTCTCCTTTCCTATCTCTCCCCCTTTGCCATATATCAAAAACAGATAGATATAGCAGAAATTAAATTGCATAAAAGAAATAACTTGCATAAAGGAAAAATATTCGTGTGATTTTGCTGTACTGAACCAAGACTTAGACCAAATCAGTTAATTTTCTCTTGTAGGGACCTGTCTAACCCATTTAGCTACTTACTAACTGTTATAAGCAGTAGTTTTCGCTAGGGTTAGTCAAGTTAAGTGTTTCTGTTCAAGTTAGATTTTCTAAACTTGACACTTAACTTAATTGCTGTATAAGTTGTATTTAGTGTCCCAATTACTGCAGATGCACTGACTTAAAGCATCTTGAATTAAGGCAAAGACATAAGCATCTCAACCCTTTCTAGGTTATCAATCAAAGTACCCTAAAGTGCTTGTGAGATGCTGGCTTCTAAATCTATAGGTGCATGCAGTTCTAGGGTTAGGGCCTAGGCTAAGTTCATTTGCGAAAAAGCCCTAGTTTTGAAAGGGGGTAGTTTTGAAAAAAAACTAAGTAAAAAAAACTGATTTTGAAATTAAGTAAAACAGTTTTTCAAATTCTTTTAGAAATTGATTTAAATCAAATAAAGCAAAAAAAATAAAAGTAGAGTTATTCTATTCTACAGAACACAATCCTAACTGTCTATCAAATAGAACAAGTACTTATTTTCAAGAGTCAGCTAGTCAAACAGAACAAAACAAGTACTCAAAATTCAACACAGTCATACAAGTCAGGCATAAGTCAACCCTACAGAGTAGGGGCAGTCAAATAGGTACTGGTACAATGCTAAGCAAATCAAGGACGAGGGACCGGGATGATCAGAGGAGCCTGGCTGCCAGGATCGAAATAGGGTCATCATCTCGTGATACTGTGCATCTCTGGCTTCCCTGTCAGCTCTATACTGTGCCTCTCTGGCCTCCCTCTCAGCTCTAAGGGCGCTCATATACTCGGTGTAGTAGCCCAGATTTGTCTCCATGTTCTCAGCATGATTGGCCTCCATTTCTTCTCGGAGGCTCTAAACATGTGTCTCTTGCTGTGTCACTCGATCGTAGAGTGTCGGTGGAGCGGGCTCGTCTATGTGCGCTCGGGCTGCTGCTGCTAGATCTCCGACGTCAACGTCGACCTCCTTGTCTGAGTCGATCGGAGCCCCGGCCTGCTGTCGTCTCCAACTCAGAACCCCGGTGGCTGATACCTCTAGACCCGCTAACGAGAAGTTCCTAAATCCTATTTCATCAAAGTCAGTCATAATGGTTATTTCACCCACGATAATGTCACAACCGTGGTGATGAAGGAGGGAAGTGATGATGTGGCAGAATGGTGTGCGCACTCGTCCCTGGGTCGTGACACTGGACGCATGCAGAATAGTATGAAACATATGTAGTCCAATGTCTATGTCAAGGTGATGGACTAGGGCATACAGAAGGAAGGCATGAAAGGGTCGCATGGTCCCGAGATCTCTAGTGGAGAGTGGTAAGATACAGCAGACCAGGACTCTATACAAGGCATAGTCCTGTGCCTGAAGTTCAACGGCTTGGAAACGTCTATTTGAGGGGAGTGCTTCCCTATAGAAATAGGAGTGGATGGTGTCTAAGGTAATGTGAGAGTAGGGAGGATCAAATGGAGGATTCCTAGGTGGATAGCAGCAAAATGTGGACTGAGAGGGTCGTAGTCCAAGGAATCGGTTCAATAAAGTAGGGGTGATAGACAGAGGTATCCCTTGGACAGTAGTGTGAAACATGAGATTATCTTGTCGAATTATGTTATTGTAGAATTCTGCACATAAGGATTCATTAATGGTATGAGTGCAGAAGACAAGATTATCTAATTGATAGAAGTTGATAATATTCATGGCTACGGGGCATGATTGGGTAAAGAAGTGCCTATTAAGATAACTTGTTTTAATAGGCTTGTAAATGGTTTGAGCAAACTTATTGCATAATTCTAGGGTAGGGAATCTAGGGTCAGGACTTGGTTCGGCACCGGGGTTGGCCGGGTTTGGTCGGCGTCTTCTAAGTTAAGGAAATTAAAAGAAGCATGAAGGTATTGCATTAATTAAAGATAAATTTAAATGCAATAAAAATTATACCGGGCAGCTCGGGGAGGCATGGTTGAGGATGAGAGCTTGCAAGGTCTCTTGATCTTCTTGTAAGGAGGGAAGGGTGGAAGAAGTTGGTTTTTGGTGTGGGAAGAGAGGGAGTTTCGGGTGCCTTATATAGGCATTTTAATGGGGGCGCCCGGGAGCTTCCAGGCACCCTGGTCAGTGGTTACTGCCAAAGGCAGTGTCTTTGACTGTTCGGGGCGCCCGGGACAGCCCGGGCGCCCTCGTCAGGCTGCTTTTGCAGCTTTTGCTGCATTGAGTGCGATGGGGGCACCCGCGTGGTTCTGGGCGCCCTGGTCAAAGGCAGAGGCAGCTTTTTGCCTAGGAAGAAAGAAAAGGTGGCGTGGGGCGCCCGAGGAGTGACGGCCTCCCGGGACTGTAGCGAAGAGACAAGTTTTGTGCCTTGTCATCGTTTGACCATGGTTTAATTGGTTGGACCATTGTTTGACTATGGTTTGGCTGCTTTGACCATGGTTTGACTATGTTGACCATGTTTTGACTATGTTGACCATGGTTTGACCAATTTGACTACAATATAGGTATTAAAGTAATTATAATTGAGTTTATTCTTACTGTCTCACCCAATCTAGGGTTTTCAATCAAGTTAGCCTTATAGGTTTCGTGAGACAGATTTTGATAAGTAAAAAATTATTTTGAAAAATTATTATTTATTTTGAAAACCTTAAATTAATTTTTGAAAACAGTTAAGTTTATTTTGAGAGAAAATGTTTGAATCTATACTTAACTGAAAATTATGTTAGATTTGGATTTAACAAAAAGAAATTTGAAATTGAAATTCAAAAATTGGCTTCCAGGTCTTGGCGAGGCACTAGACCTTCTTTGGCCGTAGCCTTATTGGATCATCAACCCTTTCCTTGACAAAGCCGTTTAATGAAATTTCATTTTCAAAATTAATCTTTGAAAAAGTTCTGGTCTAACTAGTTTGGATTTTGGATCGGTAGCTTCAGCTAGTTTCACCAGTCTAAAGAGACCAAGTGAACTTGATCTTATTAGAATTGGTTTCCCTAACGTACTATCATCTCACCTCCACCCAATACTATGTTGTCAAGTTTCAGTTAAGTTTGTTTAGTCCTTAAACTAACCTGAGTCTATGCATAGTAAATTACAGAAATTTAAGTAAACAATCAATCAGGCAAATTGCAATCAAGAATTAAATTTTATCTAATAATAAATATAGTTTTTAACTTGGCTCCCCTGGACTATAGCCCCGGTAATGATTAGGCAAGATGTGAATCTTGTTCTTGGGGATCCAATACTGATTTGATCCAGTTGGTTTGTTCAAGTACAGTTTAGGTACCCATGCTTGAACTTTACCTCTGGACTGATTCAGTATAGCAAAATAAGATCTTTGTCGGGATTTGGTTCTATACCCAAGTCCGGATCGATTTAGAACGGACTTCTGTTTTCCAAGAATCATGTCAAGATTCTTGGAACCAGAAGTAAATCGTTCTAAGGCAGCTCTAAGATCCTTAACGTGAGTTTTCAGGGAGGAGTTCTCTTTCTCAAGATTTTCAACTTGAGTAGGAGTTCCTTCTTGAACTTCCTTGGTTAAGGATTTAGAGTCAGCTCCCTCTTTCAGGAGTTTTACTTTCTGTCAGAGGGATTCGACTCGGAGTTTGGCTTTCGCCAAATCTCGAGAGAGATAAGAAATAAGATCATTTAATTGATTTCTATTGAAACCACTTACTTTGATTTCTCCGACCTCTGAGAAGGTCAGTCTGCCGTCGTCCTGCTCTAACTTTGACTCGGTCCCGACTTCTTCTGAGGCGGTCAAGGCTAGAAGGTTGGACTGGGGTGCTTCTTCTTCTTCTTCCGAGGAAGATTCATCCCAAGTTGCTTGGAGTGCTTTCTTTCTTCTTGTCTTCATGATCTCCTTTAGGTTTGGACACTCCGTCTTGTAGTGGCCCTTCTCTTGCACTCGTAGCAGGTCACGTTGGGCTTGTTTTTGTCACTCGCGGGTTCAGCTGGTTCGTCCTTTCTTCGGCTTGTTTTCCGTTTGTTGGCTTGGTTCTTCAATTTTTTATAGTAGCTTCGGGCCAGTCGGACCAGCTCAGATTGATCTCCTTCTTCGTCTTCTGCGTCTGAGTCTGAGTTAGACTCGGGTTCAGGTTGAGGTTTCTTCTTTGTCGACCTTTCAATTTTTCCTGCAATAAAGGCAATACCTTTCTCGGCCATATTGCAGTTAGTCTATTCGTGAAGTTCTAACTCAGAAAACAATTCATCTAATTTAATTTTAGAGAGATCCCTTGAAACCTTGTATGCATCTACCATAGATGCCCACAAGGTATTTCTAGGGAAAGCATTTAGGGCATACCTTATTAGGTCACAGTTTTCAACCTTGTGACCTATAGTGTGAAGACCGTTCATCAATTCTTGGATTCGTGCGTGGAGTTGGGTTGCTGTTTCATTGTCGGCCATCTTGATGGTATACAATTTGTTCAGGAGCAGATCCCTCTTGTTGATCCTGGTGTCTGATGTTCCTTCGTGCAGCTCGATCAATTTTGCCCACAGCTCCTTGGCACTGTTGAAGGGGCCCACTCGGTTCAGCTCTTCTTTTGTTAAACCGCATTGTAGGGTCTGAGTCGCCTTTGCGTCTGCTTCAATTCTTCGTTTCAGAGCGGTGTCCGATTCTGAGTAGCTTTGAGGTAGTCCTTCAGTATTTGTGGGAATCTCCAGTCCGGACTGGATGATAATCCACATGTCCACCTGAGTTTTCAGGTGGACCTCCATTCGACTTTTCCAGTAAGAAAAGTCTTCTCCACTAAAAAGTGGAGGTCTGGTGGTGCTAAATCCTTCTTGCATGGCCATTTAATCTGAGAAATAAGAAAACCAAAATTTTTTTTCCAAGACTAGGTCATGGATTAGTAGTGTGGGATGAATAGAATGAAATAACGAGGGGTGTTGCACCAACCTCGATTAATGGGAAAAAGAAAATTCGAACGAAATATTTAAAGAAAATTCGAACGTGAAAAAGAAAATAAAAATCCGAAAAAAATTTTCAAACTGGTGGTTCCACCAAGTTTGAACTTCCCCGCTCTGATTCCACTTGTTAGATCGAGAGAACCGAAAGAGGGGGGTGAATATCGGAAATCGTTAAGATAAGATAGAGAATTTGCATAGCGGATGATTGAAAAATAAAATACGCAAACATCAAGATTTTTTACTTGGTTCGGAGCCTAGGTCGACTCCTACTCCAAGGCCCACGGTCGTTGACCGTTTTCTGCAGGCTTCTATATGTCGCAAAAATAGTTTACAAAAGATTTTACAGAATTCAGTACAGTAAACTAAAATAGCTCTTCGTTACTGACGTCCGGAGTAGATAGTATTTATGGAGCGGGAGGACGTCGTCGACGCTTGAATCTCGTGTCGGGAGGTTTCCAGAGCAGAGCGCAGGAGTAGAAGAGCGTCGAAGCGTTGAATAAAAGTGATGCTTGAAGCTTGGGGTCGAGGGCCCTTTATATAGGGCCTGGGGGCGCCCGGGACGTCGGGGGCGCCCTCCCACATGTCGGTTGATCCAGTTTTTTCTCGGTCAGCGTTTGATCTCTTCGTATTCGGGATCAGCTTTGACTGGGGCGCCCGGAGCGCTGGAGGCGCCCGCATTGACTGGGTCAAGCCTTCATCCTCTTGGCTTCACGAGGGTGTGCTTCGGCAGCTGTCACTGGGGGCGCCCGCGACAGGCGGGGCGGCCGGAGCATCCGTGGCGCCCCGACATATAACTGTCGAGGCGTGTTTTCGCTCCTGCTAACTTGGGTTGACCTTGGGGGCGCTCGGAACATCCGGGGCGCCCTGCTCAGCTTCTGCCTCACTCCTTTGAGGCTCTCTGATCTGCAGATACTCAGTCCTTCGGTCCTGCATCCAGGGTTAGTCTAAAAAGTAGTATTATATTATTTTATACAGCCTTAGCTGTCTTGGTTTTGACTTTGGGTCTCCAAAATGGAACCCTAGGTCGAACCGACGCCTACTGTTCCCTCGACGGGGAACGCGTCCTCACCTACTCCTCTCGGGAGAATGTACCTGATGCCAACCGCTCTTTTGGTTGGACTTTTGCCTGGCGGTCCTTTGCCAGGTCTTGGATACCGTGCTGTCCTTCGCCCGGAGCCTAGCATTCCTTCGCTAGGGCTTCAGTCCCAAGCTGTCCTTCACCTGGCGCCTAGCAGTCCTTCGCTAGGGCTTTTCACTCTGGCATTCCTTCGCCAGTGCCTAGCAGTCCTTCGCTAGGGCTTTTCACTCTGGCATTCCTTCGCCAGTGCCTAGCAGTCCTTCGCTAGGGTTTTTCACTCTGGCATTACTTCGCCAGTGCCTAGCAATCCTTCGCTAGGGCTTTTCACTCTGGCATTCCTTCGCCAGTGCCTAGCAGTCCTTCACCAGGGCTTTTCATTCTGACATTCCTTCGCCAGTGCCTAGCAGTCCTTCGCTAGGGCTTTTTACTCTGCACACTCAAGTGACATGTTAGATAACAAGTAAGACTTAACTTTTGAACACTTCTTGCCATTATCAAAACACAGGTTTGACTTTGGTGCTTTCTGCACCAACAAAGAGTAGGAATAAGGAAAGACAAATAAAGTAGACATGATTAGTGCCAAAAATTGACATGTAAGGGTAAACAAATTGATTAGTCTCTATAGATGTGATCCAATCATTGAAATATGATTTTGAAAGAACCTAAGCAAGTTCTAGAGCACAATAACATATGTGTGTCACAAAGATAAGGCTAATTCTCACTAGGAAAAAATAATTCATCTCAAATCCCCAATTAAGAATCTAAAGCAAAGTAGTACTCAAGCATCTAAGAATTCATCCATTAGCTCAAACCCTATGTTTTGACAACCAAATTTAATTTATTTTCAAAAGACTCTAACATGCTATGGAGATAACCTAGAGGGATACATTTATTCCTAGTCATGCAAGAAAAAGTGATATAAGAAATAACAAGGTATTTACAATGACTCCTATTCATTCTACTCTGCTCATGCATTTATTAGCAAGGACTCAATTTAAAGGAAAATTCTAGAAGGCATAAAAATGAAACATGCAATAAAAGAAAAATACAAGAATGAACAATCTCCCCTTTATTTCTGGTGGACAGAGTCTATCCAGAAGTAACCTCCATCGTGGTAGTGGAGGAACATGGGTGGTTGAGAGAATTAGGGCTCCCCTACACTTGAACTTTACAGAAAATTATTCAGGTGGCCGCAGGCGATTTAGGTTCAAAACCCATATAAGAGGTGGAGTGCTTCGAATAAAAGTACAATCAACTCCTCCTTCTTGATGCCTTTTAAAATTTCTTCCAGAAGGTTGGAGTCTGTTCAGATGGAGCACCCACTCCGAAAGTCTTTTGGACCCTGCAAAATAATGTAATACCTCTCTCAAGCGTTCAGGGTATGAAAGAAATAAAATAATATCAGTCTCTGCATGAAATGTATCCAAAACTGCATCATATCCAATGAAATCAATTCTTAGTGCCTCAATAAATTTTTCACAATTATTTTCTACGAAATTTACATCCAAAAACTCATCACAAATAATAAAATCAATTTTTGGAACTTCAATAGAAATATCACAATTATTTTCCATCAAGGATGTATCAAGCAATGTGTCACAGCCAATAAAATCAACTTTAGGTGCCTCAATAAATTTTTCACAATTATTTCCAGCATAAGATATATCAAAAGACTCATCACAACAATCAACATCAATTCTAGGCACTTCTAAAAATTTTCCACACTCAGCATTTGCATCTGATGTAACACAACATGCTTCATTTTTAGCAAATTCAACACTAGGTACCTCTAGGGATTTTTCACAATCAAATTCTACAAGAGATGCATCCCTAACTATATCACAAACAATAAAATCAGTTTGAGGTACCTCTATGCAATTTTCAGAAAAATTAGGAGGAGTATTTACCTGATCGTGCTGAAAAATACCTGGAGGTTCTACAGAAGTAGATGTATCCGTGTTCTCCTCCTGGTCAAGTAATTGCTCCACTTCAGGTTCAAGTTCTGGTGGACACTCAACTAAAACAGGTGATCATTGGGTTCTTGCTTCCACCATGCAAGTCCCTACACTTTCTGATTCATCCTTTAAATCTTGTGGTGGTCCCTGGGGCTTAGTGCAATCCCCTACACCTATGGAATCATCTCCTATGCATGCTTCTCCTGTAATATCTGCAACAACAACATTAGAAAAATTAGGACCATCAATAATACTATCATCACAAAATAAAAGATGAGAATGGTCCTGTAGAGCTTCAGAATCTTCTTCTTGAGTTGAAAAATTTGGAAATGGATTTTGAGTAGGAATCTCCGGAGGATTGCATGCTGTAGGTGCCCTGATTTTAATGATTTCTTCCTCTTCTTCCACCAAATTTGCAAGATCACTTGAAAAAGGACTTGGCCATGCACTAGGGTCACCTTGAACTGATAAAAAATTAACCCCGGGGCCCCCAGAATTAAGAGTAGCATGAGAAGATAATTGTCCTGATTCTTGGGCTTGACTTTGTTTCAATTGATCTTGCATGTTTTGAAGCTTTTGTTGTTGTTCTTGAAAACTTTGCTGTTGTTGTAGGACTTGTTGAAACATCTCCTCCAGCCTTTGTTGTTGAGCCTCGCTCCAATCAGGATTCTCAAAGCCTCCTTGGTTAGTATGGAACTCTTGTTGATGTTGAAATGTAACATAAGGCTGCTGAAGATCAAGAGTAGACTGTGCATTCTGAAATGGAGACTGTGGGGGCTGATCAATTGGGTGAATAGGCTGATTAAACTGCTGAAAATTTGGCTGGAATGATGGTGGAAATTGCTGAGAATTGTAGCCCTGGAAATCTTGGATCTGAGGTTGAAATTGTGGTGGTGAAAACTGAAATTGCGTGGGCTGGAAATACTGGTTTTGTTGCTGGAAATTCTGATTAAAGGGCTGTGAGGGCTGAAAAAATGGTTGGTTTTGAAGTAGAAATGTTTGAAACGATTGACAACCTTGCTGCCCTTGTTGATATGACTGGAATTGAGGTTGGAATTGCTGAAATTGTGGCTAAAAACTCTGGAATTGTGGCTGCCCAATCTGAGTTTGCTGGAAATTTGGTTGATTTGGCTGAAAATTTTGGAAAGGCTGACTTGGCTGACAATTAGGCTGGAAAAATTGATGATCTGGCTGAAAATTCGAATAGGGCTGTTGAAAATTCTGGAATTGTGGTTGAAATTGCTGTGGTGGCTGATTGAAAGGTTGGTTCTGCTGAAAGTTTGAATCGGGCTGCTGAAATTGTTGACATGGCTGCTGGTAAGTAGATGAATCACTGTTGGGTCTTAGTTGGGAATTCCAGTGCTTAAACACATTTTTTAACCCCACCAGTGCATCTTTGAGCTCTGTATAGTCCTCTAGTGAAAACATTTTGATCTTACAGCCCTGTCACAAAACAAACAAGAAAAATGGCAACAACCGTATACAAAAGATGAAACAACAGAAAATAGAATCAAATGATATGCCCATAAGCATACAAGCAAAAATCAAACAAATCAACTAGTTGCATCCCGGCAACGGCGCCAAAAATTTGATGGACCCAAAATACTAGGTTAAGTTGTCACGAAATGTGTGGGTCCTCAAATTTAGAATATGTTTATAAAGCTGGAAACCCTTTTTGCAATCAAAGTATGAAAACGTAGTAAAGGGGCCATAGGTCGTATTTTCCCTAGGGACTAGTTGAGAGTTTGTTTCCTTCGAGCTCGTGTTTATGTGTCGTTTGTGAATTTTGGGTTTCGAATAAAACGAGGGTTTGGTTTGCAATGAGACACAAAATCGCAAGGAAAATTAAAGAAACTCCACTCATGAACTAAGCAAAGTGATGACACTTAATAACTCAACCTATGGGAAACCTAATCAAAGCACTTACAAAATTTTTGGAAACTGATTTCTGATTTCAAAAGCAAAACAAATGCTAAGCAATGAAGCAACAACATCAAACGCAAGACATGACCACATGCAAGCAATCTAAAACCAAATTGATACAAAAAACCGTGCCAAGATTTCATTGATACAAGTGAGAGCAATTGGACAAACTTGATACCAAATTAACGAAGCTGATGTACCAAAAAGAATCTTATACTGAGTGCACAACCCAATGCTTGGAAAGAGATTCAGATCTTTGGACACGAACAAAATTGCACGAGTTGGAGAATTGCAGAAACGTTTCAAAAGAAAAACAAGCAGAATTCAGATTGCAGAGTTCAGTAAGGATCTGAATGTAGAAATAAAATCTGGAAACTTCATAAGCATGACAGCAGAGATGCAGTAACAAATTAGATGAAGAATTGAGCGCATCAACTGAGGTCAAATACACAAATCTAATGTTCAGGTAAGATCTAGAGACTGATGCTTCTTGGCACCAACTTCAAATGTGCTAAACGAGGTGTTGCAGAAACCAAACGAAATTGAGCTATCCGAATTGCAGAAACTAAACTGCTAACTTGCAGAAATAAGAGTTGATACGCAAGGAAGGGCTGATGCCTAAGTTGGAAACCAAATTCAGAATCTGATATCCATTGCTATGGAATTAAACAAACTGCACTTGAGAGATATTTGATGGATTGCAGAAATTAAAATTGGATGGCAAAATTGGAAACTTGAATGGTAGGACGGAAATTCAAAAATGCAGAAACAATTATTGCAGAAGTAAAACTTCGAACCAAAAGCAAAACAAACCAAGCAACTGAAATCAAATGCGCATAACCAATGTTTGGAAAAGATTAAAGCTGCAGAAACTATAATTTGATTTGCAGAGTTGAAATCTGAATGAAGGCAGAAATCAAAACATGAAGTGCAGGATGTAGAAACTGAATGGGATACTAAACCAAACTAAGCAACTGAGATCGAATTTACCAACTAGTATCAAGAAGAACTTAGAAATAAACTAGACTACTGATATAAAATGCAGGAGCTGAAAATTGATACTGCAGAAACTAAGGCTGATACGCATGCTGAAATCAGAGAAGAAAGACTGATACGCAGCAATTAAACAAGAATTAGACTCGAATTAAAAGCAATTATCCACTAAACACATTCCCTAACTATTAAACTTGCAGAATGAAATGCAATTGAAGCTAAAACAATTCAGAAACTTGAAACTAAGTGGCTGATACGAAAAACAGAAACAGAACACTGCAGAAATGAAATTACAGCTACAAACTGAAATTACAACAAGAAATCTGAACCCCAATCACTCCATTAGCTCAAGATCTCCTTGTTCATCACGCAAGGGCTGGCCTCGAACCCCTAAGCTCAGCAAATCAGTGGGAAATCATCTCTACAGTCGACTCTGCTCAAAATCGACACATGGCTGGAATTTCCAATTCAATCTACTCTATCTCGATTGATGGAACTGCGATGATGATTTTAGAATCATCTGAGCTCACCTGAGAACCACTACAAGTGGGTCAGATGATCGGAGATGGCTTGTGGGTGAGATTCAAGTGACTAAATTGTAGAGCTGCCGAAACCCTCAAACAGCCCCTGTTCCGGCACGATTTTGAGCTGAAATCTCCAAAGAGCTATCCCCCAATGATCCAAATCTCGATCCAAGCAAAGAATTGAGGTGGTCGCGCCTCGTATTAAAGAAAAAGCTTGAAACAAACGAAGAACTGCTGAAGAACGAAGACTGTGCGGCGAAGACGCGACGAGGAGAAGTGCTAGGAAAATTTGATTAAATACATAAGAATGGACGGCCCAGATTAATTTGAGAATATCCAACGGCTGATCTTCATCTGATCTGAACCAAACTTTGATGATGATGATCAGGGGTCAGGATCTGCCTCGTGGTAGCTCTGATCCTCCAGATTTGCAACGAATGGTCCAGATCAACCTAATCTTTGAATGGACAGTCTAGAGCCCTCCGAGCTTGATCTAACGGTTGAATGAGCTCTGATTGGGATGAAAGTCTCAGATCTTGATCCAGATGCTTGATCAACCCTAACCCTAGCTCGGATTGCCTTAGATGGTCCCGGATGGCTCAGATCTAGCCGCTTTTGAATCGGACGACCTAGATTAATCGAAAACTTGATAACTCGATCTGGGTCCTCTTCCGACTCATGTTTGACCCAGTATGCCCTAGGTCCATGAACCTTTCATGCCTACAAAAATAGATCAAAAATTTAGTGGTCAAATAATCCAAATATATACAGATTTGCAATTAAGTCCAAAATAAAAGCAAATTCTAAAACCTAGGGTAATTTCACAATTAAGCAAGAAAAACATGGGTCAAACATGGATTTTTGCATTTAAAATAATCAATAAAATGATACTTATCAGTTAGTCCGATCAAGAGTAGTCCTTGCTCTGATACCAACTGATAGATCGATTATCGTACGCTAGAGGCGGTGAATAGCGTTTCGCCGAATTCTTGTTCCTACACGGTTAGTTTGCTCAGCGGAAATAATAGTAAAACAATAATAAAAATCACTAACCAATGCTAACACGGTGATTTTAGTTGGTATCCACCCCGGTCGGGTGACTAATCCAACAATCCGTCAGTGGATCAACCCCCGGACAACCTCCGGCTAGAACTCGTCGCTCCTTGTGGGTGGAGAAACCTCGCCACAACACCAATGACACTTCCTGAGTATACAAGACTACTAACTTGCCCTATCCAAGCAAGTTTCGTCAAGAAAATCAGCCACCACGAAGTCCTCTTTAAATAGGACTCGGGGCTGATTTCTCGCTACCAGTCGACTGCCCCCAGTGCAAGCCAAATTCGAATGTTGACTATCAACGGTCGAATTTGCCAGCTCACCAGCCACCTACCAGTCGACTACCATCAGGGCAGTCGACTGGTCCCTAGCTGAATCCCTTCCCGAGTACATTCACACAGCACTCGACCCTCACGACTCGACTGACTCCTCTTCCGCAGCCTCGACTGTTGCTTTCGCGCCCTCTTCATCTTCGGCCCTCGTCCCTCGGATGCGCACGCAAGCCTCCAGCTTGCCTCCATGCCACCCTTCACGTACGCCTCGAAGTCCGCACCCATCAGCTCATCGTTCCTACACTCCATGGTCCCTCAGATGCGCACGCCAGCCTCCAGCTGGCCTCCATGCCATCCTTCACCGTACTGAGGCCATCCAGTCAGGTCCATGTAACACCCAATAATTTTCGTGAATTATTAGGACTTTTTGTGAATTTTATAGCATTTTTTTTGGATTAAAATAAAAAGAAAAAAAAATAAGGGGTCGGGCGGGATTTGATCCCGCGACCACAGGGCAAAGCAAGGCCTTAAGTGAGTTGGGGTAACCAGCAAGGCAAGGGTATCAAGCACAAAAAGGATGAAGCGAATTAATGTTATAGTTGAGTAAGCCCTTTTCATGAGGAGGTGTTTCAACTTCCACTTAAGTTGCGATTAATCCCCTCCTTGGGTGATTAGGGTCGGCGCAAACAGGGAGCAAGAGGGGCTGCGAAAACTGGGAGAAAGTAAGGATTTTCTTCCTCCTCCTTCTTCTTCCTCTTGAGTAGAGAACCTAGGGTTCCTTCCCTAGGGCCAAGGAGTGAAGTTTCTTGCAAGGAAGAGAAAAGGAGTCCTATGCTAGGGTTTTTTTCATATACTTAGTGAGTTTTCATCAAGAAAAGGGTAAGTAAATCACTCACCTGCAATAGAAGTAGTTTCATATGTAGTTTCTCGTTGTAGAACCATGATTTTGTAATCTAAGTGCATGCTTTGAGAATATTATTTTATTGTGTGATTTAAGTTTCTAAAGAATACATGTTTTTATCATAGAACTTGAAATTGAGTAGGTTTTGTATGTATGATCTAAGCATGATAAGACCAAGTTCTTGAAAGGTCCCAAAAATGAGTTTTGTGTTAAGGGCACACAAGGTGCTCGATGAAAGTTCCAAGTAAGAAAGGTAAAGTTTTGTAGTGCAAAAAGTTATGCAAAAAGAAAGATAGCTTGATAAGTATAAGCTTTATGAGTAAGAAAGTATTTTACATATGTAAAGTGACATGTACCGGGCAAAAGAGAGGCCCACAGAAAGTTAGAAAGAAGCTCTAATAGGGTGCGGTGGCTAGCTACCCCGAAACCTATTAGGGATGCGCGCATTGGTACATTGATACCATGGTACAGTGTCAAAGCCTGAGAAAGTTGATTATTATTTTCAAGTATATAAGTATTTGCAAGTGTTTGTCAGTTTTAAGTACGTGCCTTTATTTCATATGTTAACATTGATACATTGCAAGCATGTTAAAGAGTAAGGGTAAGGAAGTTGTGTTTTAATGTATGAGCATGTTAAGTTGCAGGTGTTTTAAAGCAAGTAATGTTTTCAAGCATGAATTGAGCATGATAAGTATTTGAAAGTTTTCCCATGTGCAAATATTTCCAAGTGCATGTATTTTGAAGCAAGCATTCTTTGAAATGAGCATGTTTATTATCGATAACATGGATTTGTGAGTTAGGATTTACTTACTAAGCAATTCGCTTATTAGTTGCATTTTATTCTATTGCAGATAAAGGTAAAGAAAAAGCATAAGCTATAGAGGTGAACGGGACTTGCATTGATGTTCAGTGGCGGCGGAACCGTGGAAGAGATCTTTGGGATAAGTCTTAGAGGCATTTTGATTTATAGAAACTCATGGTTGATGTTTTGGATTGGTAAGATGTGATCACCTTATTTAAACTTTACATGGAGTCAAAGTTGGGTACAAAGTTAGTAGAGATTGCATGTGTTTTGATAAGTTTGTTAAATTTTGTAGAAATCCTAATTTCAAGTTATTGGATTCGTTTTGAGTTGTTAAGATGCTTATAAAACTAGTATGGAGTTTAGATTTGGAGTTGTTTCATTGTATGTCTTGAAAGTATATGATTTGTGGATCTTTGGAAATGCTTTTCAGGTCTGAAATATAAGTTTTTCAGGCGTGCCAGTCGACTGGTTCAGATACCAGTCGACTGACCTATTGAACAGAACCTTCTGTTCGATGTACTAGTCGACTGGATATTTAGCAGTCGACTGGTACCATTGAAAAGAAAGTGTTGTAGGGCATATGGTTAGTGTTTTAGTTTTACAACTAAGAGGTCTAGGGGTCAAATCCTTTCAAAGAAAATAAAATGAAAGTTTTTTTTTTAAAAAGAAAAAAATCAGAGCAAGTTAAGGGAAGTCAAGTAGTTGTAACCTAAGGCTAAGAATAAGGTAAAGTTAAGGTTAAGTAAAAGTGACGTCCGCTTTAAGGGAGAGAAGTTAAGGCGGGTCGTCACAGAGTGGTATCAGAGCAAAAGGTTCCACCCCTCCGCCACACTGACATCAAGCATCAATCCTGCCGCCTGCCAAGTAAGAAGTTCATATGTTGTAGTTTTTGTATACTTTTCATTATTGACTGCTAGTATCAGTAAGTGAAAGATGATAAGGAAGTATGTTAGTATTATTATATGCTATTATGTGCATGATCAGTATATGATATATGAGTAAGATGACATGATATGACATATCATGATATGAGTATGATGATATGAGAATGATGATAGTGAAGTAATGTAATGTCCTTAGTGAAGTAATGCCATTATTCTCTTTATGAGATAATAGTAAGAGAATGACAAGTTGATGTCCTAGAAAGGCTCAAAACGAGGAGCGAGCTTCTAGAGGGTAAAAGGCAGAGTCAGTACCACTACCAAATCTTTTAGAGGTGGTGGCATAGTTACAGAAATAGTTAACAGAACAACAGTAAGTTATTACCACCTTAATGGTTAACCAGTAGGCTGCACCCATTACTCCACCGGTGGAGAATATAGTAGCACCAGTTGTGACCGAAGATCCATCGGTTACATCTGTAGTCCCGGCAAGGGGGGTACGACAAGAAGTATACCTCATCTAGTGGCAGATATTGAAGCCAGGGAACTTCTCATGCACAACCGAACCATGGGATGCACAAGCATGGTTCAAGTCTTTAAAAAGCATTGTAGAGCTACTGGACTGGCCTGATGTAGAGAAGATAAAGTGTGCATTTTTCTGCCTTACGGGAGATGCTAGAATATAGTGGGAGAGAGTCAAGGCCAAGAGAAATGTCAGCCAGATGATATGGGCCGACTTCAAGACTGAGTTCTTCGAAGAATACTTTCACATGCGAGTAACCAACAAGCACTATGATGAATTCATGGAGTCCAGACAAGGAAAACTATCCGTGGATGAAGCAGTGAAGATGTTTAAGCGGTTAGCTCATCTGTGCCGAGAGCTAGTTAGTATTGAAAAAGAAAGAGTCAGGCTAATGTTGAAAATGTGAAGGCCTGAGATAGCGTTAAATGTGGCCAGCGGTGTTAAGAGGCCGCAACCCTCTGAAGAACTGATAAGTAGTGCTTTGATCACTGAGCACAACTTGTAGCGACCCGCCTTCTCTACCTTAGACGGATCGTTACCTTTGTCTACTTCTCGACTCTAATACATGACTAAAAATGCGGAAATCTTTTTTTTTCTTTTAAATTCATCTAAGAATGATATTCTAACTTAAATAGTCATGCATGATACCATGTCACACTTTCTTTCTCAAAAACCCGTAAGAAAATACGTATTGAAACTTGCCTTGCCCAACTCAGCTTGCGGGTATCAGTCGACTGATACTGTATCAGTCGACTGGTAAGCCTGAAATCTGAAATTCAGGTTTCGAAACTTGTTTCAAAACTCCACCAAACCTATACTTTCGAGCCATACAAAATCATGACACCATTTCTATGCTCCATACTAGTTTTCTAAACAACTTAGCCAATCAAAACGAATCCATAAACTTGAAATTAGGACTTTTGCGGGATTTAGCAAGTTATGAAAATCTATATAAACTTTAGGCTAGAGTTTGTACCAAACTTAACTTTTAACCATTTAAACTCATCATGCAAGATTCTATAACATTGCTAAAATATCATGAAATGAGAAGGCGACTTTTCTAAGCATAATTGAGCAATAAAACTTGATTTAAAAGGGAAACTAGTCCTATCTTTGGCACATGCATTAATAATTCTAATAAAGTATCAATATCTCAATCTACTCACACTTCTACTCATCCAACGCAATCATAAGGATATGTATGCTAAATGAAATGGCATGGAATCTTTATTCTATGAAATTGAGCATGTAAAACTATCCAAAGCTTAAAAGTTCGCTAAACTCCATAAAGCAATAACTTGGAATTTGAATAAACTAAAACATTGTAATTCAAATAACTAAATTGTCTCGTCTTAAGGATCTCTCCAAAATCAGCCACCACACACACTTTGCTCAGCACCGTCTCGTCGCCTTCCTTCAGAATTGCTTGCCTTTACCTTTATCTGCAGTAAGAGGAAAATGCAACTAGTAAGCAAAAAGCTTAGTAAGTACTATCTAGCTCACAAAATCTCGAATGTGCAAACATGCTTCTTGAACAATAGGAAATCACATGAGATACTTATATGCTTGAAAGAAAACTAAACTAAACATGTATAACTCAAAAACATGCATACTCAAGCATTAATAAATCTTAACTCACTTTTCTTGGCTTAACTTGAAACTTTAGCAATCCTTTAACTTAAAATCTTTCTTTAACTCTTTGAAAACTTTCTTAAACTTTAGAAAACTTTGCTAAAGCATATACTTGAAAATAATAATCACCTGGATCCACTGAAGACGTAAGTACCATCTCATGCGCGTTCCCTAAAAGGTTGGGGTAGCGAGCCACCAATCCTAATAGAGCAGACCTTGGTCTACTAGGGCCAAGACCTTGGAATTGGACACCTGGATTTCTTTAACGACGCCCTTGGACGCCGGGTACTGGCCTTGGAAAATAAAATAGCTTTTCTTTCTTTTCTTTCTTATCTGTAAATGCCTTGGCATTTTCTCGAGCACCTTGCGTGCTAAAATCCCTAAGTCTTGACTTTTGGGGATTTCTTAAGGCCTTGGCCTTTTCTTTTCTTATCTTTATCTTCTCTTTTCTTTTCTCATAACTTTCTTAGCCCCTAATCTCATATAGGGTGCTTAATCAAACTTATACAAGCATATAATGAACTAAGATCACATAAAAAATCTTAAACTAAAGGTAAATGTCTCTTTTAAAACTTTTAAAGGAAATTCTTACGGAAAAACCGCCTCTTACTGCAGGTGAGCAGTACTTACCTTGATATCTTGGACTTACAACCAAGATTGACGTCTAGGCTCGGAAGAAAATTGAGATCTCGGAGATTTCTTCGCGCCTATGCGTTCCTCTCGTCGTGGGGATTCCGAATATAGGAAAATCTCTTGGAGGAGAGCCTTGGCCGGCCCTCTAAGCCTTGGTGTGGTGTCGCCCAAGAGAGGAGAGGGGAAAGGAGTCGGCGCAAGGTGTTGGGCGAGGGGGAGAAAGGGTTTAGGTTGAGAGAAAATAAAATTTCTCTCTTTAACTATCTATTTATACTTATGGGGTGAATTTACCTAACTATACTTTATCTATTGTTTCGCCCAATTTATTTCAGCAAAACTGACCAGCCCAGCTGGTCACGCGCGTGCTTGCTCTTCCGGTGGTCGCGGGTTCGAACCCCTTGCTGCCCTTAAACTTGTTTCCTTTTTTAAATATACTAAACGGATTCGGAAAATTCCATAAAAATATTCTAAAAATCCCTAAAAATATCTAGAATATTTATAAACCATTTTTAAATAATTCTAAGGACTTTAAGAACTAAAAATGGGAATTTTGGGGCGTTACAATCCCCCATACCTTATGAAAAGTTCGTCCTCGAACTTAGAATAATTCTGGATATCTCTCTCTCATGCTGTCCTCACGTTCCCAAGTAGCCTCTTCATGCTTTTGATTCTGCCAGATGACCTTCACTAGTGGCACTTCTTTGTTTCTTAATCTTTTAACTGCTTTGTCCACTATCTGTGTCGGTCTGCTCTCATAGCTAAGATCTTCCTGGATCTGTACTGACTGAGGCTGAATCACTTGGCTAGGGTCGTGAATACACTTCTTTAGCATAGAGACATGAAAGGTACTGTGGATAGCTGACATATCCTCTGGTAAGTCCAGCTCATAGGCTACTTTCCCAACTCTCTTTATAATCTTGTAGGGTCCTATGTAGCGAGGACTCAGCTTGCCCTTTTTGCCAAATCTGATCACTCCCTTCATAGGAGCGACCTTGAGAAATACTGAATCTCCAACTTGGAATTTAAGTGGTCTACGGCGTGTGTCAGCATAACTTTTCTGTCTACTCTGGGCAGTCTCAATCCTCTGGCGGATCGTCTGGATAGCCTGAGTGGTCTCATCTATAAGCTCAGTCTGGCTGTCTAGTCCTGACTCCATCTCTTTCCTCTCACCAGCTTCTTGCCAACATATGGGTGATCTACATTTCCTGCCATATAATGCCTCATAAGGTGCCATCCTGATGGTGGACTGATAGCTATTGTTGTAGGCAAACTCAGCTAAGCACAAAAATTTGCACTAACTGCCTTTAAAGTCCAACGCACAAGCCCTGAGCATGTCTTCTAAAATCTGATTTACTCTCTCTGTTTGTCCATCTGCCTGGGGATGGAAAGCTGTGCTGAACTGAAGTCTGGTGCCTAGGGCGTCCTGAACACACCTCCAAAAATG
>JAGFNQ010009020.1:0-46327 GCA_024364735.1 Boesenbergia rotunda | reverse complement strand
CAGTCTGGCCAGCTCCTCTAGAATGTCCATGCTCATGATAGAGTGGTCCTCTCTTGGATGCTTCATGGTATCAAAAAGGCTAAATTGTACAACCGTGTCTCCAATCTCCATAGAAAGTGTCCCAGGCATATACATCAATCTCGTTCTGGCCGTCTTCAGAAAAGGCCTGCCTAAAATAAGTGGAGAACGGTATGCCAAGTAATCTCCCTCCATATCTAAAATATAGAAATCAGCAGGAAATATCAGCTCCTTTACATTCACCAAGACATCTTCAATCATACCTGCTGGGTGGGTCTGACTCCTATCTGCTAGCTGTATACCACCCAGTGGGTTGTAAAGGGCCTATGCCAAGCATCTGAAAAACTGACTTGGGCATCACATTTATCGAAGCTCCTAAATCTAACATAGCATCGTGGAAATATGGTGCTCCCTATCTCACAAGAAACATGAATACCCCTGGATCTTCACACTTCTGAGGAATAGTGTGGATAAGTGCTGAGATGTTCTTCCCAAAGCTAACCAATTCATTTCCTTGAGTCTTTTTATGAACACAAAGATCCTTCAAAAACTTAGCATATTTGGAAATCTGCTTGATCATGGTCAACAAAGGTACATTGATCTCCACCTTGCTAAATAGCTCCACTAACTCATTGAATTCCTTGGCTTTCTCTTCCTCCATTTGCTTTTTGGCATGTGTTCTCTGCTGTGGAAAGGGTAAAGGCACCCTAAATTCATCAGTTTTGGCCGGAAATGGAGCTGCTGAATTCTGCCCTGCTGTCCCCTGCGTAGCAGCTGCTGTCCCATGTGTCTCGGCACTGTTTTCATCTCTGATTTCCACCAAATTTGGAGGGTGCTGAGGATTGAGTTGGGAACGGGCTAGGGTCGGAACAGCTGAATTTGAACTCATTTCTGTGTGGTTTTGGGGCCGGAATTGGAGAAGCTGTCTGATCTCCTGAAAATTCTGCTCTTGGACTCTTGGAGATGTTGTAACCTTCCCCACTTCTCAAAGATATAGCACTCACATTCCCTTTGGATTAGGAACGGTTTGGGAAGGAAGTTGACTTGATCCTTGAGCTTGATTTTGGTTAATTCCACTCGCCATTGCCCTATTGCCTCTCAACGTTTTGTTGCCAAGCTTGTTGTTGTTGTTGCCAAGATTGTTGTTGTTGCATTATCTGTGAAACATATCATCAACCTCTGTTGAGGCATATTTCCTCCACTTGAGCTCCCATAACCTCCTTGGTTCGAATAGCTTCTTGAGTGACCTTTGAAAGGATGAAGAAGAAGGCTGAAATTTTGATTGCTGATTTTGTTGAAAACTTGAATTTTGGGGCTGATAAGAGGGGCTGATCAAATGGCTGATATGCTTGGAAACATTGCTGGGCGTTGTGACCTTGAAAATTCTGATTATGAGGTGGAAAATTAGGTGGCGAAGGCTGAAAATTCTGCCCTTGAAACCCTTGATTGTAGGGCTGTGAAAACTGATTCATGGGCTGTGATGGCTGAAAATTTGTTGATTTGGAGCTTGGAAAGCTGGTAATGATTGAAAGCCTTGCTGCCCTTGATAGGGTTGCTGGAATGAGGATCAAATGCTTGGAATTGTTGCTGGAAAATGTTGAGAATTAGGCTGAAACGAAGGCTGAAAACTTTGGTGTGTTTGCTGAAAAGTTGGCTGATTGTTTGAGTTTGTTGGGGCTGCTGGAAATTCGATTGAGGCTGCTGTGAGGACTGACTTTGAGGCTCTTGCTGGCAGAAAGCATTCCCATACCTCAAGTTAGGATGATTCCTCCAACCAGGGTTATAGGTAGAGGAATATGGATTGTTTCTGGCTGGAAATTGTCCTCTCACTAATGCAGCTACTGTCTCGTCCTGTTGGAGATTGGGCATGAGTCTGAAATGTGCTCTATACTAGAGTAAATGCCACACACACTTATCACTTGACTAGAGGGTGGAGGCACTGAAGGAGTTGAACTTAGTCTTTCCATTTTTAATTCCATTTGCTTGAAAGCTGAGGTAAGCTCCATCAATGCATTCTTAACCTCCTTGTTATCAGTAGGAACTACCTGAACTTCACCCACTCCTCTGGTGCTCAAGGCTCTGCCTCCAAATTGTTGGGAATTCTCAGCCATGTTAGAAATTAACTCCCTAGCTTGCATTGGTGACTTGTTCACTAAGGCTCCTCCAGCTGCAGCATCTATCAGGACTCTATCCGTCTACAGCAGTCCTTCATAAAAATATTGAATCAATAATTGCTCACTGATTTGATGCTGGGGGCAACTTGAACACAACTTGTTAAATCTTTCCCAGTAATCATACAGTGTTTCGCCCACCACTTGCTGAATCCCACAGATACTTTTTCTGATTATAGCTGTGCGGGAAGCTGGGAAATACTTCTCCAAAAATGCCTTCTTCATGGCGATCCAACTAGACACATGTCCTGTAGGCAGATAATAGAACCAGTCCTTGGCTGCTCCTGTCAATGTGAAGGGGAAAGCTCTCAGCTTGATGTCTTCTTCAGAAATGCCCTGAGGCTTCATAGTAGAGCACACCACATGAAATTCGTGCAAGTGTCTGTTTGGATCCTCCCCAGATAAACCCTGAAACTTTGGCAACAAATTAATAAGTCCAGATCTTAATTCAAAACTTTCCCCCAGCTCTGGATAAGCTATGCTGGAGTACTGAAATGCAGCGTCAGGTGCTGCAAGCTCCTTCATGGATCTCTGGTGGTCTGCCATGTCAATGCCTGAGTGAGTGCTGATAATCTGAATGGGAGGGATATCTGTAGTCTCAGTAAGAATGGCCTGGCTCCTCCTGACTCTGAAAGTCCTCTCAATCTCAGGATCGAAATCTTCTAATTCAGCACCTAAAGACCTGGTCATAAAAACAAAACAAATCGCAGTAAAAGTAGATAAAAAGATAAATCAAATAAAATCAAATCCAAGGATATGGCAATAAGCACAAAAGCAAATCAAGAATGATATGAAATAAATGCACAAGCAAAAATCAAACAAGTCAACTAACAGAGTTCCCCGGCAACGGTGCCAAAAATTTGACAGGCCCAAATTATTAGATTAATTGTCACGAAATGTAGGGCTCATCAAATTTAAATATCAATGAATAATTGGAAACCCTTTTACAATCAAAATATGGAAATGTAATATAGGGCCACATGTCGTATTTTTTTCTCGGGGATAGTTGTCTAGTTTGATTTAAACTTGTGTTTATGTATCGTTTTTGTTTTGGTTTCGAAATAAGTGATTGGGATTGGAATACAATCAAATTGAAATTGCAATGGAGATGTAAGAATCTTAAGCTAATGAACTAAGCAAGAAGTTGGCACTAAAGGGAAATCTCAACTAATGGAAACTTAATGAAGCACTTACCAATTTTTTTTCTTTTTAAAACTGATTTCTGATTTCAAACACTAAATGGAATGCTAAACAAGGAAGTAAAACAGTGATGAAGTTTTCGGAATTAATCAAGCTTACACAAATCAATGCACAAGAGACTTAGCAATCACGCAAGCAACAACTTCACTTAGCTAAAGTGTTGTTGGAAGCCAATCGCTACTACCCAAATTCAGATATTAGTAAGCGGAAGCTTATTGAATTCAAACACAATCACATGTCACAAAATCAAACCAAATCCTAATGCAATTGGTTCCACTTCACTTGGCACGCAAGAGCTGACTCTTTGTGCCAAAACTAACAACAATTCAAGGAATTAATATCTTTTCGACTAAGACTTCTAAATTAATGGATTCAATTGAGAAAAGGGGCTATGAGGGAAGAACTAAGCACTTCTAAAGAAAGAAACTTGAAAACCGAAAACATCAATTAAAGAAAACCAAAGGCTGAAATTTTCAGATTTGAAAGATTAACTACTCATCTAGTTTTCGCAATAGAGTAAAGGCTAAACTAACTAGTGCAAAACGAAGTTAAGCAACTAATCTATGTACCAGGTAACTTAGCTAGCAATTCCTGAACAAAAACTAGTGAAAAGAGGATGAAATTTCTGCTACACCCCAAGCAACTTGGCACGCAGCTGATTCACTTGGCACGCAGCAAATTAAACTAAAATAGACTGAAATTTGATCTAGTTAATCACTAAACAAGTTCATATATGACTCTACTTGCGGAATTAGAGCTAATCTACAGCTAAGAACTTGAAAAATCGTAAATTACAGTAACTACAGCTAAAATTTAGACAACACAGTGCAGAAATCAAAATTTACAGCTAAACTGAAATTAAACTAAGAAATTCTACTCCTCGATTCCTTCCAGAGCTCAGATACTCTTTGGTTGTCAAGCAAAGGAGAGCCTCGGACCCGCAAGTTCAGCAAATCATGGGGAAAAATTCATCAGCGATTGAATACAGCTCAAACTGCCCATTTCTGAAATTTCCATGCGATTTCTTCATTGCAGCTGTGTCTGCGTGCGTGGGTGGATGGATGACGATCCAAGCTACTCAGGGAACCCCTCTGGATAGCTTAGATGGAAGGTGGTAGAGCACAGCCGATCCGAAGAGTGTTAAATGGACAAAGCTGTAGAAACCTCTCACAACTCTGTTCTTGGGCAGATTTGATCCGGAAACAATACCGATTGCCTCCCCAATGATCTAGCATATGAGTTCTGCAAGAAGATCGAGTGGTCGCGCCAACGGATTGAAGAAAACTCAAAGCAAAATGAAGAACTCGACGAAGAAGGTGACTGCGGCGAAGAACTCTGAAGACACGACGACTGCTGAAGGTAAGAAATTTTTGATTAAATACTTAAGCATGGATGGTCCAGATTGATCCACTTAAATCCAACGGCTGATCTTGCTCTGATTTGAGCCAAACTTTTATGATCATGATCTGGGGTCAGGATCTGCCTTGTGGTAGCTCGGATCCTCCAGATATGCAACGGATGGTCCAGATCAACACTATCTGTGATTGGACGCTCTAGAGCCCTCCAAGCTTGATCCAACGGTTGATTGAGCTCTGATTGTGATGAAACCTTTAGATCTTGATTAGGGTGCTTGATCAACCCTAGCCCTAGCTCGGATGGCTTCAGATCATCCCGGATGGCTCAGATCTAGCCGCTTTCGAATCGGACGGCCCAGATTTAATCGTAATCTTGATAATCTGATCCGGGTCACTTCCGACTCGAGTTTGACCCAATATGCCCTAGATCCTTGAACCTTGATGCCTACAAAAAATAAATCAATACTTTAGTGGCCAAAATAATCCAAAAATTTGCATATTTGCATTTAAGTCCAAAATAAAGGTAAGTTCTAAAACCTAGGGCAATTTCACAATTTTGGCAATAAAAACATGAGTCAAACATGGATTTTAGCAGCTCAAATGATCAATAAAATAGTATTTATCAGTATACTGTCAGCATTATATAAATCTTGACCTCTGCAAGAAATTTTATGCAAATCTCACATGTAGTAGTACCGATGGCGTGACGTATGAGCCCATGGTAGGGGGAGTCACCATACCTTTTTCATCTACATTATTAGGGACGTTTTTAGGGTGTCGGGTTTCAGAAAACCCATTTACATGCTTCCCTAATGTCATTGAGCCTTTATCATTATCTAATGTAACCATTGACCAGATTCACTGCCATTATTTCGATAATCCTCGACCCCCTCTGCAACGTATTTTCATAGCTAGGCACATGACCGCAGTTAGCAACATTCTTTATAAAATTATCCTAGACTATATTTTACCCATTGTCACCAAGGGGAGGTCCAAGATTCATTAACCTCACCTGGTGATGATGTATGCTTTAGAGAGGAGGTTGGATGTAGACATCGTCCGTCATGTATTCACGTCTATTGCACATTTTTCGCATGACATTGATAACTTTCATTTTGTTGGTTAAATTAGACTTTCAAATCCATGTTTTTTATTCCTTTTCATATGCTTAAGTTTGCATTTGTATTCGGTTTCATGAAGTCTTTCTATTTTGTCCTTGGATATAATTCTTCCTATGTTTGGGATATTTTGGCATTAATGTTAAATCTAATTTTGTAGGTTTCAATTAATCATGGATCTAAATCAAGATTTGATCAGGATTTGAGTTCAGCATGGGCCTAGATCAAAGGGATCAAAAACTGAATCAATATGGGTCGTCCATTCAAGATGACGGTCAAATCTAAGCCATCCATCAACTTCCGGGCAATCCAAGTTCAAGATAGACTTAATCAAGTAAATGGATTAAGATATGGAAGTTTGGGCTCGATCAGAGCTACTTCAGCTGTTGGATCAAGAATCAGAGGATCTAGACCGTTCAGATTAAAGAAGAGAAGATCTGAGTCATCCGCTTCAGATCTGAGTGATCCGTGTTAATGACAAGCAGATCAGAGCCCTTGATCAAAATTTGAGAAGTTTGGGTACAATCTGACTTGATCTGACCGTTGGATTGAATCGGAGAAATCTCAGCCGTCAAAATTTAAAGTGTCTAGTTAAATTGGGGAATTCCCTCTTCCACTAGCGTCGTCGCCAGATCGCATCTCCAAGCTCTATTGTTCTTCGTTGTTCTTCAATTTTGATCGGAGGCGGCCACCCAGATCGAGATCTCATCCGGTGTTCGAATCGTCACGCTCAATTAAGTGCAAGGATCGAAATCCATTTGTTTCTGAAAGCTCCGGCGAGGGTTTCACCGGGAGCAAGCTTCATTCTGACCAGTTTTCACCCGCTTCCATTTCTCCATCAATCGGCCAAGCCAGAGGGGTTCTCTGAACTGAGACGAGGCACTATTAGCTACCACTTGCCAACCAAAATCATTCTGGAACAAAGGGTCGGAAGAAGTTTAGTCTACACTTCAAGCGTCGCGATTTGGACTTCGCAGCTGAGTTTCGATTGATTCACGAGCAAGGGGGTTCCGAGCTTGATCCTTGGGTGACAGCAAGGAGAAATCTCGGTGAAGAACTCGAACTAGAGTTTGTAGTTTGTAATCTTGTCTTTGATTTTAATTCTGCATTGTATCAGTTCTGTATCAGCTCTTGTTTTAGATACTGATCGGACTATTGTCCGATTCAGACTCCACCTGATCGGACATTAGACCGATCAGGCTTACACCTGATCAGTCAGCCGACCGATCAGGAAATTACCTGCACAAATTACCCTGTTCAGTTTATAGCTTGCCTCAACTCTCAATTCACACTTTCGAATTTAGACTAAGCTCTAGTTTCATCCCTACAATAGATAACAGTTTTGTATTCTAATTTCGCACTTTCCAATTGTTTAGTTCAATTTACCTAGTGTTTAAGTTCAATTATTGCAATTCCTAGTTCACTCATACTTAGTTAAGCCTACTCTATTTCAAATTTTGCTTCCATACTTACTTGCAAAACAAAACACCCATTTTATCTAGAAAACCCAAAACATTTAACGATAAATAATCAGCAAGTTTGGATCAAACATTCATTCAACTAGTCCTTGGAAAAATATGACCTAAGGCCCCTATCCTACATTTCTACTTTGCAAGAAAGGGTTTTCAGCTTTATAAATTTCTAAATTTGAGACCCACATTCGTGACAGCTATTTTGGGTCCATCAGACATCCATGGTAAGATCTACATGTCATTTGGTCTTATTTTTACCGAATTCTTTTCATCTAGAGGGATTGACATCACTAGAGGCCAGTTGCACCAGCTGTCCAAGGACTACGACCAGATTGGTTCTCGGCATCTCTCCTTGGCTGGGATTGAGAGACAGTAGGAAGTGATGGTCTGGTGACGTCGCCATGCATCCTCCAGCTCTGATGATGATGAGGATGAGGATGAGGATGAGGAGGTTGCTCCTGCTGCTGCTCCTGCGGGGATTACAGAGGAGTGGTTCTCCCGATTGGAGGCAGAGGTTCACGGACTCCGGGAGGGCTTTCAGAGTTTCCAGCAGTGACAAGCTGACATGTATGAGATGATGCAGCGTTGGAACCTGATGTATCAGGCCCCTCCTGTTAGGATGTATACTAAAAGCCTTGCTTTTGGTTAGGATACATCTTCATTTTAAAGAGAATCGCAAAATCACACAGTGCATGTTTATATTAGTATATGCACAAACTGTCTGATGCTTGACATTGTAGATAACATGGTGCATGGTGTTGCATAAAAGATTATGTTATCAGGTTCCTTGTCAAAGTATAAGAAAGAGGCTCACAACCAATATGGAGTTGGACAAACCATCGAGATGGTTGTAGTGTAATTAGGTGTGGTTTATCTTAACCATAGAATTACACTAGTGTACTTTGTGTACATTGAGTAGGACCAAAAGAGAGGACATCCAATTTTTGTACTGACTTCGTAAATTGGATTAGATCTCAGATAAATATTATGGAGTACGATCTCTTAATCTTGAAATAATGACGGACATATATTATTAATTATTATTTCTTTGATTTACCAATGGGCGAGATCTATTCTGTTAGATCGATAGGCCTGGTAAGTTGGGAGATAATATTAATAATATGATATGCTGTTGATTATTGATGGAATCCGTGTCCTGGTGAGTCGGGATGATGATGCCCCCTTGGTGAGCTTAAAAGGATCGTCATGTCAAATTTTGCAAGTGGACTATAGTCTGGCATGATGAAAAAGTTTGTTGGATCGATGACGGTTGCTAGAGGGGGGGGGGGTGGATAGCACTTTTCGAATCTTCTTTCTACAAAAGGGTTAGCACAATACAAGCAAAACAATAATCAATATGAAAACCATGATAACACAGAGATTTACTTGGTATCCACCCCTAAGGGTATACAATCCAAGAATCCTTCGGTGGATCACTCCTCGGATACCCTCCGGCTAGCCCTTGTCACTCCTTGTGGGTGGAGAAACCTCGCCACAATACCTCAACAATATCTGAGCACCAAGACTACTATTTGTCTCTTACCCAAAGCCAAATTCGTCAGGGATCCCGACCAAAACGAAGCCCTCTTAAATAGGACTTACCTTCTATTTGGCCGCCACCAATCAACTGCCCCTACTCAAATTTGACCATTATCACCCAACGTTCGAATTCTGAGTGCCAACAGTCGACTGGCCCTGGAGCAGTCGACTGGTCCAGGGTCGACTCCCTTTCTGTGAGTTTTATCAGTCGACTGCCCCAAGGGCAGTCGATTGGTCCACTCACACACCTAGGGTTTCCCTTCCCGAGTACACTTCTCTCAGCACTCGAACCCTAGAATTTTCCGAGTACAATCACACAACACTAGTACTCTCACGACTCAACTGACTCCTCATCAGTAGCCTCGACTATTGCCTTCGCGCCCTCATCATCTTCTGCTCCCGTCCCTCGAATGCACGCAAGCCTCCAGCTTGCCTCCATGCCATCCTTCATGCATGCCTCGAAGTCCGCGCCCTCAGCTCATCGTCCCTGCTCTCCAAGGTCCCTCGGGTGCACACAAGCCTCCAGCTTGTCTCCTGCCACCCTTCACCGCACTGAGACCGTCCAGCTAAGTCAATATATGTAACCTGCACATCCTGCACACTCACATACACATATCAAATACACATGGGTAAACCTAACTTAAATCCTTTGCCCAAACATCAAAACTCATGGTCACTCCGGACCATAGATTGCCTCAACAAGGTTGAGTGGTACTAATCAAGGATCAAGAGGATAATTAATTTAATTATCAGTAAATTAAATTAATTATCGGACATACGATATCTTAAACACGGAGAGATGGGTGACTCATAATATGTGGAGCCCATATGAAAATATGGGGGTTAGTGAGGAAGTACAATGGGATCCTTTTGTGGAATGGATCACCATTAATGGATCGGGTTTGGATCCATTAGCGGGCCAAGAACCAACTCCTCCTCATGGTCCCTACCTTAGCCCTATAAATACCCCATAGGAGTCATGATACAAGGTTAATGAATTAATCCATAATTAATTGGAATTTTTCCAATTAATTAAAAACCCTTACCTCTCTCTCTCCCTCACCCTCTCTCACCTAGGGCGTCGACGGCCGGTAGGAAGAGGAGGGCTCAACCCTTCTTCTTCCTTTGGTTTTCTTCTCTCCTTCAAGGTTGCTGCCGATCACAGAGCAAGGGAGGAATCGTCTTTGTCCCTTGGTGGCACGCGGCAGGAAGGAAGGAGGGAGAACTCGGCGACACAAGGTGTAGAGGTCAGCGCCGACGGTGGAGGAGAAGAGAAGTTTCTCTTCTCTTCTTCTTCCACTCTCTTCTTCAATGTCCTCTGTTGCAGTCGTACACAGGACAAGGAGAAGCTACCTTCTCCTTTGTGGCGCGTGGAAGTAGAGGAGGAAGGAGGGTTGTGCGCCAGCGGGGTTTTCTTCCATCTTGGTGCTTGTCGCCGGAAAAGTGGAGAGGCTGGATCCTTGCGAGCTTTTGGCCGTGAGATAGGAAGAGAACGAAGAGGTTGGCGCGGGCTGTGGTGAAGGAGAGGAGTTCCTCTTCTTAGCTTCATAATCTTCTCCTTGAAGGGTCGCTGGTGGTGAGCCAAACCCTAACCCTAGGGTTTGGTATTTTGGCGCAAAGTAAGGAAGAGAGGAAGGATTAATTCGAGGTCTTGGTGACTCCGTGTCTTGGTAGATCGTCGCCCACATGACGTCCAGGAACGGAGGGTCATAAGGTAGAAGATTGCGAGGTAAACGACGAGGTATAACTCTCTCGAGCTCCGTTTTACTTTTGTTATGTCTTATTGTGCTATGTTACTTTGTCTCATCATTTTATGCATGTTAGTTAGTTATTTTGATTGCTTATCATGGATAATAATTAACTAATTGGACCCCGAAGATAAACATAAAAATCGACGATCCGTCGTCGTCTTTTCCGCGGTTAATTAATCCGGAAAGTTACAAGGCCTTAACCTCGGTTTTGGCCAAGTTGTGGCTTAGATGAATTAACTCGACGATGAGACGATCGTTAGAGGGGCGGGTCTCTATTCGGGTTAAAGTTTTTAATCCATAGATATAGAGAGGTCTCTTAGGTACGACCCCGTGGTTGTCTTGGAAACCGCCAAGTCATACCCTACAATTGGTATCAGAGCAAGGTTTCCGATTTTGTGTGTTTAGGATTTGATTATTTTTCTGCACATTATCATGTACATTATTTTTACTGGATAATTTTTGGATGTGCGTAGGCTAACTTTTGTTGCAGGCACTAGATTATAACTATTATGACATTAATGTGATATGTATGTGATTGATTGTGTTTGATATGTATTAATTGAATCCTCGGGGTTGACGAGGATAGATAAGTTATTTAATTTTTATAATTAAATATGACACTTGTTTAGACAAGCTTTCTATTTACTTTTGATCTAGATGACATGTACACTCCTTTGTAGAGTATAGGATCAATGGATGTAAATAAGTAAGCTAGTCATCTCAGCTCAGGGAATCCTTCATGGTGGGTTGCGCATCGATATGATGGAGTGGACGAGGTGACGACATGATGGGAGGCGCATTGGAGACCAAGGCCATAATAGTTGGAAAAATCTAGGTTTTTTTCATAGCACTATTATTATTGGTTTATGTGCTTGTTGTGTGTGTGCATGTGAAAAACCTCAAATGTAAATAACTAAGTGGGAGAGGGACCCTAAGGGTCCCATGACCTCCATTACAATCTGATAAGTGATGCGAACAAGTCTACGCATCGGCTCTGAGTGTCTTCCTCTCCATCGGATGAGCTTGTTCCGCGGATCACTAGGTCAGAAAAGACTATAGGAAATTATTGAAGAGCGTGTGTACTTCCCTATCGAAAGACATATAATCGGAAATAATTTTTCTTAATGTCATGTAATGGTAAACACTTAGATACAAATAATAGTATCCTCCCCATCGGAGTCACTGCTATTATTTTGTAGGGCTGAAGAGGACCAACTATTAATTTTACTTGTCAGAAAGTTAGGATGACAAAATAGTAAAATTAATGGGTAAAATCTCCTCTCACAAATGTAGAATTCGTATACGTCCACACCATCGTGGCATGCGAAATTTTCGATGTTTTGAGGTGTTGGTTCTTTTTGAGAATTTATTGTTTTGAGGAGTCAATTTATTTTCAAAAATTAAAGTGTGTGATTGTTGTGATTCTCAGGTGCTTTAAAATGGATCGAGACCCACTTGACTTAATTCAAACAGAAAACCAAATAAATGCACCTAATAATGATAAGGATTGGGAATTAAACATGGATTTTGTCTCTACTGTCGAGGAACCCAAAAGTGATCTTGTCGAGTTCTGTGCCGAGAAACCTAGCGAGATTAACACTGAAGAGGAGTTTGAATATTTTAGGAAATGGCTAGAAGCAAACGAGACGACTGAGAGTCATCAAAATCATGCTTCTTCCATTACCAGTAATAAAATATCCGAACTCGACGAACTCTTCGGGGAGAATAATTGAGCCGCTAGGCATAAGGTTTTGAAGATCTTGATGACAACTATCTTGGTTGAGGGTATGCCCGTGAGGGAACATGTCCTCAAAATGATGGCTTGGCTGAAGGAGATGGAAATCCTTGGAGCAAAAATTGAAGGGAAAACCCAGATCAATTTTATCCTCCTTTCTCTACCAAAGAGTTTTGAGGAGTTCCACCTAAAATACAATATGGACAATCATGCATATTCGTGGGCAGAGCTTCTGACAGAACTCGAGGCGGCAGAGGAGTTTTCTCTTCAGAGTTCACAGACTTTCGTTGGTCGAGAGGTTTCTACTTCTTAACCGAAAGAAAAGAAGAAGAAGAAATAAGCTGGAGCAAAGAAAGAAATACATGGACCTCAAGGGTGCATAAAGAAGCCAAAAGGCAAGTGCTCTGTGTGCAAGTAGTCTGGACATTGGAAGACGGATTACCCCCTTCGTCAGAATAGTACCACAGGTATATTTTCTTCTTGTGTCATTGTAACATATTTAGCGGTGATATCTACCAGTACCTGATGTGTAGATATGGATGTCACTAATCATGTCTGCATTTTTGTGCAGGGGTTCCAGTAAACTCGACGGCTAACTGAGGAGGATATCACTGACTACATGGATGGGCTATGGAGATGACTTTTTGCAGTGGGAGTTTTATCTATTTCGTTTATGTCTTTGGCATAGGTTGACATAGTTTTGGCTTTATAAAGATTGCCTTTATGTACTTAGTTTTTTTTGGAAATAACTTTTGTTCAGTTTCTGGAATATGATATTTCTATTGCTTTTATTTGTTAAAAGTGGTATAGAATGATTATCTATTAAAGTACATAGATAGACAACTAGTATATAAACCAAAAGGCTCCCATGATGCAATTAATAGCTTATCATCTTAACTAATGTAAGAGAAAGGTTCCTTCCAAGAAGAACCAAACATATATTTTGGCTCTAAAGTTGGTCTTGTTAACCTCTAGTGGGATTCAAAAATAGTCAACCAATGAGCCCTTGGGTTCATTGGTAAAGAGAAGACTTGTCTTCCTTGAGATCTTTTGACTCCTATTAGGGAAGTAACAAAACCAAATAGGCATGTTCTAAGCCTAGGGGCATGGATCCAAAAATATGTAAGAAATGGTTCACCCTGATAAGTATAAGTCCTTAGTCTATCCAGAATAGAGGTACCTTTGAATATTTTGCTTATAAACAATTATTCAAAGGACAAAGTATATTTACTTGATGTACAACAGGACTGAATACTTTGATGAGATCAAAGAGTTCAAGTCTGATGCAGAAGAAACAACAAAGTAAAAGTATTGTGACATTACGATTAGATCGTAGTGGCAAGTACCTCTGGGGATAGTTGTAGAACTTACTTATCAGAAATTGGGATTTGTCCCAATTCATTGCACCTAGTGTGCCCCAACAGAATGGTGCAACATATGGAAGGAAGAAAGTCTCTTAAGCTAATAGTTAAGAAGATGATAAGTCACTTCAAGATTAGCTAGATTTGTTCAAAGGGAGATGTCCTGGACACGACAGTTTATATGCTTGATTCTAGCTAGGTCAATAGTCTCTTAACGCCATAGAAATGTGGACTAAGCAAAGGCTTAGTCTAAGGCATATTCAGATTATGAGTAGATCAACACATATGCTGAAAAGAGACACTGATAAGTTGGAATCTAGTGCATATGTTCGTAGGCTATCCTAAGGGAACAATAATGTGGCTTGATAGTCCTAAGGATCAAAGGATATTCGTTAGGACGAATGTCTGATTCTTAGGGAAATGACTATGTAATAAACCACAAAGTCCATGAATAGAACTATTCTGAGATACATTCCAATCTTAGTACCAACTATACAAGAGGAGATGCCACAAGGTACTGCACCTCGTGTCACTGAAGATATACAAAAAAGTGTACCTTGTCACAGTAGGAGGGTTGTTGCTCAACCTTAAAAGTTTCATGTTCTTGGAGAGTCTATGGATTGAGTCCTAAGTCAAGCATAAACTGGATCCCTAGACCTATGATAAGGATCATCCGCTTTGAAGAGATAAATCCAAGTATGTGGATTTGTTCAAAGGACGAATGATATTGTATGTGACAAAACGAAGTGGTATTCTTGTATAATACGTAGATGATATTTTGTTAGTTGGCAATAATAACGGAATATTGTCAGATGTAAGAGTATGGTTGTCCACATAATTATGAAGGACTTGAGAGAAGTAAGACACATCCTTGGAGATCAAAGATCTAAGGGATCTCCAGACAAGGATGATGTGCTTTTCTCAAGCTTCATATAAAACATTGTCCTAGCTCATTCTATCATGGATACCCCAAAGGAAAAGTTTTGTACTTTTCAATTTTGGAGCTACTCTATCTAAGAGATATGTTTGGATTATCAAAGGTGATAGAGTAGGTGATGACGGTTCCTCTAGCATCAGCTAGAGGAAGTCTCTTGTATGCTAGAAATGAGCCTAGATATCTGTTGTGCCCCATAAGCTAGGTTCATACATCAACTCTTGTACTACATTTTCCTAGATTTTTCCTGTGTTGTTCAAAGTCTATAAGAGGCTACTCTGCCTACAAACGAAAGAGATTTTAATAGTGGGGCTTTCAACTACCTTAGATTAACAATCGCCCTGGTTGTAATCAAGTAAAACCTTTTTGTCTCTTATTAGTTTGTTTTGATTACTTATATGTTTTTGATTAACTACTGCATAAACGAATTTCTCGTATTGCAATTCACCCCCTCTTGCCGCCCTGCCAACGATCCTACAAGTGGTATCAGAGTCAGTTTCACTTTTGAATGACTAACCACCTAATAAAGCAACAAGACGATGGTCGGATTCAGCATTCAACCGCCCAAATTCGAAGGAGACTTTGCTATATGGATAAAGAAGATGGTGACATTTTTTAGGACTGATTTTGAGATACTACTAACAATAAAATATGGTTTTGAAGTGCTCATAGGCGAGAATGACAAGGTAAAAGAAGCTCATCTCTGGAGCAAGAAGCAACAATCAGATTCCGTAGCTAACACTATGCTGTGTTCCACCTGTTGTCAGTTTTACCTCCTCAAGAAGTCAGCCGGATCGGCAGCTACCACTCCGCAAAAGAGCTTTGTGAGAAGTTTCTAGAATTTCATGAGTGCATGTCAGAAGCCAAGTCAGTAAGAAAAGATCTTTTCTGGAACCATCTAATAAATCTCTGAATGAAGGAAGGAGAAACAGTGGCCGAGCTTCAAGTGAAGATTAAAGAATTGGTCTCCTGACTCACCCACCTCGGCGAATCGGTATCAAATCATGATTCAATCTAGTATACCCTAAACGCCTTCCCAAGAACTCAGGAGTAGAGTTCACTAGGAGATGTCTGCTATATCTCAAAGGACTTGGAGGCAAGTACCCTTGACGAGATATTTTCCATTTTCAAATTACATGATTTTCGATATGTAGGATCGAAAAAGGAAAAGATAGACAACATTGCCCTGAACGTGAAAAGAACTGATCCAGATATGAAGTCTTCAATCAATGAAGAGGAAACGACATATATGATAAAAAAACTCGACAAATACTTTAAATCTAACAAGTTAAGTCGCAAGAAAAGAAACGGTCACAAAGAAAAAGACAAGTTAGGTGTTACCACTATGACGTAGAAGGTCACATTAAAGAGTAATGCCCTAAATTGAATAATAAAAAGAAAGAAAAAGGAAATAAGTCAAGGCACAAATATTTAAAAGCAACGTGGAATGACACATCTTCAGAAGAATTCGAGATCGAGACCTATGCTGGACTTACACTTATGGTAAGTCATCAAGAAGAGGATGACAGAGCATCCACCTCCAACATAAGAATCGATGAAGGGGGATACTCAACAGAAGAAAGCAGCAGTGAAGGGAGAACATCCAGTTTCAAACACGACGATATGGTAAGTGAGGTATGCAAGCTTTCTCCAGATAAACTGCACTCTGGTATTTGATCCCTACTTAAATTATTGTGTAAGTTAAGGACTAAGAATATAGACTTGAAGAAAGAATTAGCTCATTTATGCCCTTTAGATATGCATGATTTTTTAAAACATGAAAACAAAAAATTAAAGAAACAAGTAGCAAAATTAAAAAATGATTATGCATGTGTTAGTTTAAATTTCTCTAGTAAACTGAACTTTTATAATGAATATCTTAATTAATATATTAGAAATCACAAGGGCCAAATTATAAAAGCGTCCAAGAATTATATTCCTCCAACATTCTTGATTAACCCTATAATTAGAAGTTTATATTAAATTTCAAAATCATTTTTAATCTGTTAAAATATTTTTTTAATAAATTGTCTTTGAATTTTGTGGTTATTAGAAAATTCAAATCGACTGGTAGCCTTTGGAATAAATTTATTTGTAATGTTTTTTGGGATGTATAGCCTTTATATAGTTACTGTAAATTCTTGATTTTTTAAAAATATTTGATGAATTTTCATGATTTTATTTTGAAAATTGAATTTTTAATTTAAAAATATTTGAAAATTATTTTCAAAAAGTTTGTTTTTTGAGATCTGAACGTTATATTTTAACCATTTCAAAAAATTAGCAAAATTTTTCGAGGCAATATCTAATTTCAAAATTATTTTTTGTCGGAAATTATTTTTTGTGATTAAAATCATTATCTTCGAACTCAAAAAAAAATCATTTTAATCTAAAAATTTTCATACTAGTGAATTCATTGATTTTACACTTCGACAAAAATTTTAAAAATTTTCTACTGGTTAAATAATTTTTTATGAATTTTTATATGAAACTTATATTTTTAAATTTATAAATAGTTAGAAAATTAATTTTAATAATTTCAATTTTTTTAGATTTACACGTTGTATTTTTGATGTTTACAAAAATCATTAAACTTCTTTGAAGTTAAATGAGAGTTTTTTTTTCAAAATTCATTAAGGTTTTTAAAATATTCTAAAATTATTATTTTCCCCTTAATGAGTTTTTGTTTTCTTAAAAATGCCTTAAACCCCATATTTTTGATATGATCAAAGGGGGAGAGTAATGAAGTATATGTTAAGGAAGATGTCAATTTGGTAAATTTGAAATTTAATCGCATTATTTCTTATACTAAATTACAATATTTATTTTATTATTTTAAATAAACAATGCTATTTTTTTGTTTGATTACCGCAACTTAACTTGGATTGATGCACATCAAAAAGGAGGAGATTGTAAGTACCCGATGTTGATTTTGATGTGATCAACCAAGTCAAGTTGAGTCCTGGTTTATTTTGATTCATGTGTGTAAGTGTGCAAGAGCTTAGGAGCATAGGAAGTCGAACAAAAGACGCAGCAGACGAGAAGACTAGCAAGGGAAAAGGAGTCGACGAGCTTTGTACATCCAAGGGACGCATAGACTGTGGAAGAGTACACCGGTGGAGCGAGAAGGGTGTGAGCCTAATTCTGGTTGGTCGAAAATCACCCAAGCAGAAGTAGGACGGAAAAGGCAATGCCAATGTGGATGTTGACTTTGACTAGAAGGAGGCGCCTCAGTTGCTGAGTGAGGCACCTCAATTGCAAAGCAGTAGCTCTATGCAAATGCAGAGCTGAGACGCCTCAGTTTAAACCTGAGGCGCCTCAAATCGGAACTGAGACGTCTCATGTTGGAACTGAGGCGTCTCAAGTCAAGTTTTATCCAACAGTTACTATTAGCGTGCAGATAGAGTTTTATCCATTTTGAGGCGCCTCAGATCCTCATGTTCACGTCAGCACAACGGTAACTTGAGTTTTTGGGCTATAAATAGCCCCTAGAAGCTAGGTTCATTCATTAACTCGTATACTATATTTTCTTAGCTTTTTCTTGTGCTATTCAAAGTCTATAAAAGGCTACTCCACCTACAAACAAAGGAGATTTGATAGTGGAGCTTTCAATTACCTTGGATTAGCAACCGTTCTGGTTGCAACCAAGTAACCCTTTTTATCTCTTACTAGTTTGTTTTGATTACTTATATATTTTTTTTTAACTGTTGTATAAATTAATTTGTCATCTTTGTAAGAACTTGTAAAAGATAAAATTCTGACTCACAAAGAAATTCACCCCGTCTTGCCGACCTGCCAACAATACTACACATATATATGTTTTCACTGTATCCTCATCACATAAGTTGTATTTTTACATCTGTCCTGATTACATGGGCACTTTAATTCGACATCATTCAAATATTCAAGTTGAAATTTTGTGAAGTTCATAAACTCTTCAACCCCATCAAAAAAACTTGGCTGATAAATTCATTGTCTAACTTATTGTATATCCAAGCATTGTTCATATACATTATATTCTAATGATCATAAAATTTACCATGTCAAACTATGCATTATTACCATGTCAAACCGAGATTATCGATCGACCTCGCTAGGACATGCGGAAAAGCGAACACAAAGATTCATCATTAACAATTGTTAGTAGGGTCCCAAGTATAGGGATGATAAATGAACAAGTCTTAATTACTTGTTTGATGCAACTTACAGCTTCTCACAAATTGAGATAGTGAAGAAAGAAGATACAACAAACACAAATCTAGCTCACAAATGCTACAATAGTTCACCTCGAAAGGAGTTTTAGCAACTGTATTGATCCTAATATATAAGTCAGAAATGTGTTGGTTGATTGAGGTAGACATGAAAGAGCCAAGGTTCTCTTCCTACAGTAAGAAATATTATGATCCTTTCAAGTTCCAACCTTTGATGCAGCAAAGTCAATGACAATATGGAAGGAAAGGGGACATTGTTGCTTGAATATAAACACAAACTTTGCAAGAAAATTATGATGCAAAGGATTGTTGTTTGCAATTGACGAAATCTCATAAACAAATCAGAAACTAGATTCTGGCCAACCAGAGTTAGACTTACCTGAACCCGACTCTGATCTTCTCCTCGAATGGGTTTCCTTCCTGGCTTCTCGTCCCTCGGACGTCGGGCACACCTTTCTCGTCCACTGGTGTACTTTTCCACAAACTTTACATCCCTCAGATGCACACACTATCCTTCTCACTTGCTGCGTTTTCTGGTTGACCTTCTCCTTGAGCAAACTTCCTCCTCAGCTTCTCATCTCTCAGACATCACGCACGCCCTTCTCATCTGCCAGTGTACTCTTCCGTAACTTCTCATCTCTCGAATACATCATGCCATCCTTCTCGTTTGATGCGTCTTCTGCTCGATTTCTTGTACTCCTAAACTCTTGCACACTTAGACACAGGGATCAAACCAATTACAACCTAACTTGACTTAGTTGAACATATCAAAACTACCCCGAGTACTTATAATCTCCCCCTTTTTGATATGTAACAATCCAAGCTAAGTTAGGGTAAACAAAATAAGAAGATAGCTAACAATGCAATTAAAAACAATAAAACATATATTGTAATTTAACACAAGAAATATATTGCAATTAACTTCCAACATAACCTCTCCCTTAATTTAATTCTACTAACTCTCCCCCTTTGATCACATGAAAAATCGGAGTAAAAAAATCATGAATATGATTAAAAATTATTTTCAAAATTAGATTTGGACTTCAAAAAATCTTGTAGTTTTTTTCAATGTTCAAAATATAACGTATACTTCCTAAAAAATCAAATAAATAATTTTCAAAGTATTTATAAAATTAAAAGTCTATTTTCGATGAAAAATAATTTGTCTAATAATCGAAAAAAATCCAAAACTGTCTATGGATAGATATGAACTATGTCTATCACAGAAATATTTAAAACTAAATTAACAAGTAAAGAAAATTTCAAAAAGATCTTTCATGTAATTTTGAAAAAAAAAACAATTTATGTAATTCTAGCAAATACAAAATCTAAATTCTAACAAGCAAATAAATTTAATTTGATAAGCAGGATTTTGGAATCCAATACAATCTTTTGCCTACTAGGTTTATCAAAAATTTAGATGAAATATAATTTTAGAACACTTTTATAATCTAGCCCCTATAGTTCCTCAAATACCAATTCATCCCTCCACTATATCTAAAATTTTTAATTGAAGCATGTAAAAAATTTGAGAATGAAAAATTCTTTTTCAAAAATTTTATTTGTTCTTTTAAATCATCATTTTCATGCTTTGGTTTGTCAAAACATTCTAGTGGACATGCTGTAGACAACTTGACTTTTAGATCAACATTCTCCTTTTTCATTTTTACATACTTTGTCCTTAATTTGTAAAATGATTCTATCATCAATTTAATGCCTGAGTATAATAGGACTGGAGGAAGTTTATATGCCTCACTTACCATTTCGTTGATAGATGCTCTCCCGACATCACTGTTTCCTATAGAAGTATCCCTCCCCTTCATCGATACTCATCTCGGAGGTTATTTCGTCGTTCGGTAGGTATTCGGCTATCAGCGCTAGTCTAGTAGATTCCTTGGTCTCGGACTCTTCTGAAGACAAAGCGATGTCCATCGAGGAGTCAGATTTTGCTTCCTTTGATTCTTCGTGGAGTTCTAGAAGCTTAGTCTAAAGGGATTTCGCTGATGTGTAAGATCCAATCCTTTCTAGTTTCTCAACTTGTTGTAACGACCCGGCCCGTTTGGTGGCCCATTTACCGACCCATTTACCGGCCCTCACGACCGTCGTACCGTCGACCGTCGATCATGCCGGTACCATACTAGGTCTTCCCACCGCCTGGTCGGTGGATTTTTGCCTTCCCAGGATTCGAACCAAATCTAGTTCTTTATGAATCCTGAATAACAATTGAGCGGCCCCGCCTCTATGGTCCCCGCAGGCAACCCTCTAGGCCGGCGACCCCACGGTCTTCCCACCCCTGCCCAGTGGATTTTTGCCTTTCCCAGGATTCGAACTCTAGACCTCCAGGCTAAGTACTAAAGTTCCTGTAGACCTCCAGGCTAAGAACTAAAGTTCCTGAATCCTGGTACCAATTGAGCTATAGCTCAATTGGTACCAGGATTCAGGAACTTTAGTACTTAGCCTGGAGGTCTAGAGTTCGAATCCTGGGAAAGGCAAAAATCCACTGGCCAGGGGTGGGAAGACCGTAGGGTCGCCGGCCTAGAGGGTTGCCTGCGGGGACCATAGAGGTGGGGCTGCTACACTTGTAGTACGCTCAAAAGATGGAACTCGACCTTCCCATTTGCCATGAACTCATCACGTTGTTCTTCAGTCGAACAGTGTTATTCAAATTCTTTTCCGTTGTTATTCTTGGATGCTTCAAAACTAAATTTAATTGTTAAAAGAATATTAGAATCAATTTTGAAAAATACCTCCATGAATCGTTTCCAAAATGTAAATTCTCCCTCGAACTTCAGTGGGTAGATCATATTCGATATGGCTATCGTCTATATGCTTTATCTGGTCGCTAGTCCTTCAAAAGCTAACCTCGCTAGGCCCCGTGCAGAGCGACTAGAGGGGGGTGAATAGCCTTGTAAATAAAAACTATATTTTTTGTTAACTCTTTGCAAAGATAATAGATTAGTTTAAGCAGTTATGATAAAGAAAAACATAACAACTATGAAAAGAAGAGGCTCGAAGTTACTTGGTTACAACCAGGAAAGGTGCTAATCTAAGATAGTGAAATCTCACTAAATTACTTCTTCGTTGTAGGTGGAGAAGCCTCTTACAGACTCTTGAATACTTAGAAAGATCTAGAAAATTGATTATAAGTTGTTGTTTTTTCTTCTTAAGTCTAAGGGGTTATTTATAGCCCGAAAACTCAAGTTATCATTGTTCTGATATGGACTTAAGATGCCTCAGTTGTGATTTGAGGTGCCTTAGATGGATAAACTTTATCCACGGAAACCAATGGTAACTGTTGATAAAAGTTCAATCTGAGGCGTCTCAGTTCAGACATGAGGCACTTCAATTCAGACTTGAGGCACTTCAGGTTCCAACTGAGGCACCTTAGTTCGGTTCATACGTAGAACTGATTTGACCCAACTGAGGCACCTTCTCAACAACTGAGGCGTCTCAATTGACCATTTGGTCAAAGTCAACATTCGTGTTTACTTTTTCTCTTTTCGTCCACTTGGGTGATTTCCGGCCAACCAGAGTTAAGCTCACCCAAACTCGACTCCGACCATCTCCTCGAATAAGCTTCCTCCCCGACTTCTCGTCCCTCGAACGTCACACATACCATTCTTGTCCATTGGTGTACTCTTCCATAGACTTTGCATCCCTCAGATGCACACATTATTCTACTCGCTTGCTATGTCTTCTGTTCGATTTTCTCCTCGAGCAGATTTTCTCCTCGGCTTCTCATCCCTCGAACGTTGGGCACATCCTTCTCGTCTGTCGTTGTACTATTTCGCAACTTCTCGTCCCTCAGATGTGTCATGTCATCCTTCTTGTGGGAGGACCAAAAAGAATTTAGACATCTCCATAATGGTATGATATTGTCCACTTTGGGCCTAAACCCTCATGGTTTTGCTCTTAGGCTCTCCCAAAAGGCCTCATGCCAATGGAGATATCTTTTTTTCTTATAAGCCTATGATCTTTTCCATGTGTTTTGATGTGGGACTATGTTTGCAGTCTTGCAACCCCAACAATCCCTCCCTCAAACAAAGGACCATAATGTTGGTGCAGGTCGCACTGATTAGTGATTTGGAATCAATTTTTATCAAGGATGCATTTCATTTCAAAGAGAATTTTTTTTTGTGAAATTGAAGCCAAATGGTGCCAAGTGGAATTGGAGATCTAGCTTCCTTATCAGATTTTGAAGATTTATGTGTGCCGAAATCAAGTGAAGCATTTAGGAAGAAAAAAATTCTGCGTGAAGGAGGAATATGGCACGCAAATGGCACAAAATTCTTTGCCAAAATGGAGAAAAATCTGTGAAGCATGTCTTGGTTAAAATTGCTTGGATTGAAGCTGTTCTTTGCTATAGAAATCAGGACACATTATGCTAGAAGCTGAAGTGCAGCTGTATAAATCAGGGAGTCTGAGCAAGGTTTGAACAAAGGCTGAAAAGAAGCTGAAAGGAGTGCAAAATCTGAGCTTGCAATGCTGAATCTGAGTTTGCTGAGTGCTGATTTGGAGTAGCTGGACTGACCAGAGCTGCAAGGATTTAGCTACTTAATTCTGAGGAGAAGGTCTCCTGCATATTATTGAATGTGAAGAAGAGAAGGAGGAAGTGGCACACAAGTGAGAAATTGGTGCCCAAGGTATCAAGTAGAGTATCAGTTTTATGAACCTTATGCATGATGCTAACTGTTATTAAGGAATCAAAGAATTGTAAGCTATGGAAGTGGCACTGCGTGGAGTTGAAATTTCAGAAACTAATTGAATGCAGTAGCAAACAAAATGCAGAGTAAAAACAGAAGTAGCAAATCCTTTGAAGCTCATGGCACTAGAAAGGGGTGAAGTTGTTTCTGATAAGAATTTTGGAGCTGAGCACATAAAGACTAAGCGAAAGAAGCTGAAATCGTAAGCAGGAAGTCAGCAGCTTACAGAAAAAAAAAAGTGAAACAAGTTGGCATAAAATTGAGTGTTGGCACCATGAGTCTAGTGGAGAGATGATCATCCGAATCAAAGCCTTGACCTACTTCTATTTTGATTTTACTAGAGAGAAAGGGAGCTGAAACTGGAAACAAAGCAGGTCTGAAATCCATTAACTGCTCTAAAAAAAAATTCAGAAACATATCAAAGGCAGATTCAAGAAGAGTTAGCTGAATTGAGGAGCCGAAATCATTAAATGGAGGAAGAGCATTTGATAGCTGCGTTTTTGGGGAATCTTAGAACATTAAACCTGATCGAATGGAAGCTGAGAAGTTCTGTGAAAAGCTGCCACCGTGGATGCTGATCTTGAAACAGAAGAAAAAAATTGATAGAACCAACTAGAGAAGGGTGTGTATCAAAAGGGATGTGCAAGAGTTAGTGAAGGTTATATGTGGAGCATCAAATTTTTGTCTCTAATTGCTATTTGATGTCTCGGGCTCTCTGATATGAATGCTGATCTGAATGAGCTCTATTAGAAGATTGGAGAGCAGAAAAAAAAAGTTTGAAAAAGAAAGAAAAACAGAGAGAAAAAAAACAAAAGAACAAGAGGCAATCCATTGAAGCTCACGGCAGTATTAAGTTTGTAGCTAGTTTCTGAACAAGGATTTGGGAGCTAAGCACATTAGGACTGAACAAAATGAAGAAGCAAATTAGAAAGTAGTAGCTGACCAGAAAAAAAAACAGTTTGAAAAAGAAAGAAAAACAAGGAAACAAGGAAACAATGGGCATTCAATTTAAGTTTTGGGCACCATAAATTAGTGAAGATGTTCTCATCAGAGCCCAAGTTTTGCTCCATTACATTCTGAATTTACTGGAGAGGAAGAAAAAGGAAAAAACTAGAAAAGAGAAGAGGAAAGAAATCAAGGTTGGCACGTAAAATAGAAAATTGGCACAAAGGAATTAATGAGGCATTTTCATCCAATTTAAGAAGGGCATTGTAAGGACTCACTCCATCACACTTTGGATTTCATTATGTGGACTGAAAGATGGGGCAAAGCACATTGGAAACATCCTTGAGCATTCAAGTCTCCCACTTTATCAATTTTCTCATTTTCTTGGCTTTTACTCCATTTCTTACCATTTTTCATGTTTTCACATGTTTTTGTAGATGTTGATCCTAATCATGAATAATGGTGGAGATTAGATAACAAGCAAGCCTATGGTAGTGCAAGAAGCATGTGTGTTTGAGTGAGCTCTACTTCCATCATCAACTTAGAATTTAAGGAGAGAGCCACCAAAATTTTCCTTGAAAGGCTAGTGAGTTAAATTCATCTCAATGAATCATGAAGGATGAAAAGGCTAAGTTGTTGATTTAAGGACAAGATATTAATCCATAGAGCTTAGATTTATGAGAATTGATGACCCTAAGTAATTTCTTTTCAATTGCTTCTAATTACGCTTAAGAAATCTAGGGGATACTTATTTAGTAGTTTCGCAAGGCGCTCAAGATTAAGTGTGGGGGAGTTGATAAGTACCATTTTGTTAATTATTTTAATTGCTAAAATCCATGTTTGACCCATGTTTTGCTTGCTTAATTGTGAATTTACTCTAGGTTTTAGGATTTCCTCTTATTTTGGACTTAATTGCAAATCTTTACAAATTTGGATGATTTGGCCACTAAATTTTTGATCTATTTTTGAAGGCATGAAAGGTTCATAGACCTAGGGCATACTGGGTCAAACTTGAATCGGACGGCCCGGATTACTCCAAAGCTTGATAACTCGATCCGGGTCCACTTCCGACTCAAGTTTGACCCAGTATGCCCTAGGTCCATGAACCTTTCATGCCTTCAAAAATAGATCAAAAATTTAGTGGCCAAATAATCTAAATTTGTAAAGATTTGCAATTAAGTCCAAAATAAGAGGAAATCCTAAAACCTAGGGTAAATTCACAATTAAGCAAGCAAAACATGGGTCAAACATGGATTTTAGCAATTAAAATAATCAACAAAATGGTACTTATCACGCACCCAAGTCAAACCTGGGTTTTGATAATGGCAAAGGGTTCAAGAGTTAAGATGTTATTGTTATCTAATGTTATTGTTAAGATGTTCAAGAGCTAAGTATGCAGGAAAGAAGTCTTAGGCACTCTAGGCACGAAGTCCTGGCAAGGGGCTGCGCACCGAAGACCTGCTCGGAAGGTTGGCACGAAGTCCTGGTCGAGGACTGGGCATGAAGACCTGGTCAGGTGCATCAGGCAAAAGTCCAATCGGAGGAGCCGGTTAGCAAAAGGTAAACTCTCCTGAGAGGAGTAGGTGAGGACGCGCTCCCCGTCGAGGGAACAGTAGGCGTCGTTTCGACCTAGGGTTCCATTTAGGAGATCCGAAGTCAGAACCAAGACAGCTACGGCTGTAAAAACTAACTAATATTCTTGCCTTGTTTGTGTTGGTACTAACCTTGAATGCAGGGACCGAAGGAGAGTGTTTCTGCAACTCAGAACGCCCCAAAGGAGAGGGGCAGACAGCTGGGCTAGGCGCCCGGGACGCCCAAGGTCAAAGCCAAACAAGCAGTCAAGCATGAATCGCTTCGAAACAACACTGGGCTAGGCGTCCGGGAGGTCCCGGGCGCCCATGGTCAAAGGCAATGATGAGTCGAAGCAAAATCAGCCAAGAAACCAGCGGACCCAGTCAACCTGGGCGCCCGAGAGGTCCCGGGCTGTAACGCCCCAAAATTTCCATCTTTAGTCCATAAAGTCCTTAGAATTATTTAAAGATGGTTTAGGAATATTCTAAATATTTTTAGAGACTTTTAGAATATTTTTATGGAACTTTCCGAGTTCGTTTAGTATCTTTAGTTCTTAAAAGTCCTTAGAATTAGTTAGAAATGGTTTAGAAATATTCTAGATATTTTTAGGAATTTTTAGAGTATTTTTATGGAATTTTCCGAGTCCGTTTGGTATTTTTGGAAAAAGAATAAAAAAAGAAAAAATTCCGAAAAGAGCTTAAGTGCAGCGGGTGGTTCGAACCCGGGACCTCCCCGAAACCAAAGAGGCGCGCGACCGGCTGGGCTGGGTATCAAGCACGAAAAAAGAAGGAGAGACAAATATTTAAGTAGTAGTTGAGTTAATCCGAACCATAAGTATAAATAACCCCTTAAAGAGAGTTGTTTTATTTTCTCTCAAACCCTCTCCCTCCCCAACAGCTGCGCCGACCCCTCTCCCTCTCCTCTCTTGTGCGCACGCAAATCAAGGCCAAGAGGGTCGGCCGAGACCCTTTCTCCAAGAGATAATACTATATTCGAGATCCCCGCGACGAGAGGAACGCGTAGACGTGAAGAATTCTTCGAGATCTCGAGTTTCTCCCGAGTTCTAGACCTCAATCTTGGTTGTAAGTCCAAGATGTCAATGTAAGTACTGCTCACCTGCAGTAAGAGGCGGTTTTTCCGCGAGAATTTCCTTTAAAAGTTCTTAAAAGAGATATTTCTTTTAGTTTTTAGTTTTTGCATGTGATCTTAGTTCATTATATGCTTATATATTTTATTGAGTGTCCTATATGAGATTAGGGACCAAGAAAAGCTATGAGAAAAGAAAAGAGAAGATAAAGATAAGAAAAGAAAAGGCCAAGGCCTTAAGAAAATCCCCAAAAGTCAAGACTTAGGGATTTTAGCACGCAAGGTGCTCCAGAAAATGCCAAGGCATTTACAGATAAGAAAGAAAAGAAAGAAAAGCTATTTTATTTTATAAGGCCAGTACCCGGCGTCCAAGGGCGTCGTTAAAGAAATCCAGGTGTCCAATTCCAAGGTCTTGGCCCTGGTAGACCAAGGTCTGCTCTATTAGGATTGGTGGCTCGCTACCCCAACCTTTTAGGGAACGCGCATTCAGATGGTACTTACGTCTTCAGTGGATCCAAGTGATTAGTATTTTCAAGTATATGCATTAGCAAAGTTTTCGAAAATACAAAAAGTTTTCAAAAGATAAAGAATAGCTAAAGTTTCAAGTTGAGCCAAGAAAAGTAGATTGAGATTATTTATTGCTTGAGTATGCATGTTTTGAGTTATACATGTTTAGTTTAGCTTTCTTTCAAGCATATCAGTATCTCATATGATTTTTATATCGTTCTAGAAGCATGTTTGCATATTTCGAGATTTTGTGAGCTAGATAGTACTTACTAAGCTTTTTGCTTATAGATGCATCTTCCTCTTATTGCAGATAAAGGTAAAGGCAAGCAATTCTGAAGGAAGACGACGAGGCGGTGCTGAGTAGAGTGTGTGTGGTGGCTGATTATGGGGAGATCTTAAGCACCAGACAATTTAGCTATTTGAATTGAAATGTTTAAGTTTATTCAAATTTCAAGTCCTTGCTTATGGAGATTATAGAGTATTTGAGTTTTGGATAGTTTTACATGCTCAATTTCTTAGAGTAAAGATTCCATGTCATTCCATTTAGCTTATATAATTTTATGATTGCATTGGATGAGTAGAAAAGTGAGTAGTTAAAGATATTGATACTTTGTTAGAGGAAAAGGTGTTTGTGCCAAGTTAGTATCAATTTCCTTTTTGAATCAAGTTTTATTGCTTAAGTATGTTTAGAAAAGTTGTTTTCTCATTCCATAATGCTTTAGCAATATTATAGAACCTTGTATGATGAGTTTAAATGGTTAGAAGTGAAGTTTGATACAAACTCTAATGTTTAAGTTTATATAAACTTGTTTAGTTTGTTTTCCTCCATAAAAGTCTTAACTTCAAGTTTATGGATTCGTTTGATTGGCTAAATCGTTTAGGAAACTAACATAGAGCATAGAAATGATGTTGTAGTTTGATATGGCTCGAAATTGAAGGAATAAGGGCCTTGGAAAGCCAAAGCCGAAACCTGTAAAACTGCTATCAGCCGTATCAGTCGACTGATGACGTCATCAGTCGACTGATACAGGCAAATTCTGAAGGGTAAGGCTGTTTCGACAGGTTTTATGCTATGGGCTTTGAGAAAAAAAAAATAAATAATAAGGCATGGTATTAATATACATGACTGCTTAAGTTAGAATATAATTGTTAGATGAATTTAGAAGTTTAAAAAGAAAAGATTTCCGCATTTCTTTTAGTCATGTATTAGAGTCGAGAAATAGAGAAAAGTAACGATCCGTCTGAAGACAGTAAGAGGTCGGGTCGCTACACGGGCGCCCCAGTCAGCTCCAGGAGCCGATTCGAAGGGGATAAGCGCTGACCAAGCTTCGGATAGAGGTTCTCGGATCCGAATGCGCGTGTCAGGCGCCCCCGACGTCCCAGGCGCCCCCAGGAGTACTATAAAAGGGGCTCGACCCCAAGGCTTTCAACACAAGAACTTTCCAATGCCTCTAAGCTTTTCGTTCAAGCGCTCTGCTCCGGCAAACTCTATTCTCGACATTCTAGCGCCGACGACGACCCTCTGCTCAGAAGTACGATTCACACCCGGCGTCGGTAACGAGAAGTGTACTTGTTTATTTACTGCACTACTATTGTACCAAAATTCTATAAATCTTTGCGCTACTATAGAATTGCCCGCAGTAAACGGTCAAGGACCGTGGGCCTTAGAGTAGGAGCCGACCGCGACTCCGAACCAAGTAAAAATACTTGTGTTCATCGTGTTTGATTTTAATTCTGCTGCGTACCTTCTCTTAAGTTTTATCCGAAAAGTTTTCATGATATTCACCCCCCTCTATCGTGCTTTCTCGATCCAACAAGTGGTATCAGAGCGGGGTAGCTCAAAATTGGTGCAACCACCAATTTAGAAAATTTTTGAATTTTTACGAAGTTTTTTTTCGAAGTTTTTATCGTTAATCGAGGTTGGTGCAACACCACTCGATAATTTCTTTTAAATATTTTATTCCCGCACTGCTAATTCAAGACCAAGTCTTAGGACAGTTTTTTGTTTTTGTTTCATTTTAGTAATTTCTAAATAGCCATGCAAGAGGGTTTCAGTACAGCCAGACCACCACTCTTCAGTGGGGAGGACTTCTCCTACTGGAAGAGTCGGATGGAAGTCCACCTGAAAACTCAGGTGGACATGTGGATAATTATCCAATCTGGACTAGAAATCCCGAAAAATGCTGAAGGAGTGCCACAATCATACAACGAATGGGACGCCTAGCTGAAAAGGAAGATCGAGGTTGATGCTAAAGCTACCTAGACACTCCAATGTGGTCTAACCAAAGAAGAGCTGAACCGGGTGGGACCATTCAACACTGCAAAAGAACTCTGGGGTATGTTAATTGAACTGCACGAAGGAACCTCCGACACCCGAATCAGCAAGAGGGAGCTACTGCTAAACAAGCTATACACGATCAAAATGAACGACGGTGAGTCAGCAGCTCAGCTCCTTGCCAGAATCTAGGAGTTGATGAACGGTCTACACACAATCGGTCACAAGGTAGAGAACCGTGACCTGATCAGGTATACCCTTAACGCTTTCCCGAGAAATACTTTGTGGGCATCTATGGTAGATGCGTACGAAATTTCAAGGGATCTCTCTAAAATCAAATTAGATGAGTTGTTTTCTGAACTTGAATTACATGAGCAGACTAACTGCACCTTGGCCGAGAAAGACATTGCTTTTGTTGCAGGTAAATCAGGAAAGATGGTCAAGAAGAAGCCTCAACCTGCACCCGAGTCTGACTCAGACTCAGACTCAGAAGACAGCGAAGGGGATCGACCCAAGCTGGTTCGGCTTGCACGGAACTACTACAAGGAGCTGAAGAATCAGTCCAACAGAAGAAAAGCCAGCCGAAAGAAGGAGGATCCGGCTGAACCATCCAAGAACAAATCAAGTGTGACCTGCTTCGAATGCAACAAGAAGGGACACTTCAAATCGGAGTGCCCTAATCTGAAAGAAGCCAAGAAGACAAGAAGGAAGAAGGCCCTTCAAGCAACGTGGGACGAGTCTTCATCCGAAGAAGAAGAAGAGGTCCCACAATCGAACCTGCTCGCTTTGACTGCTTCGGAAGAAATCAACATCGAATCAGAATCGGAGTCGGACGACGGAAAGCTCACATTTTCGGAGGACGGCAAGATCACTGTAAGTGGATTTTCTAAAGTTCAATTATCAGAGTTAATTGCTTACCTTTCTCGCGACTTGGCGAAAGCCAAATTTCGAGTCGAGTCACTCCGACAAGAAGTAAAACTCCTGAAAGTGGGAGCTAACTCTAGATCCTTAACTGAGAAGGTTCAAGAAGGAATCTCTACTCAAGTTGAAAAACTTGAGAAAGAGAACTCCTCCTTGAAAACTCAAGTCAAGGACCTTAGAGCAGCTTTGGAACGATTCACTTCGGGTTCCAAGGGTCTTTACATGATCCTTGGAAAACAGAAGTCCGTTCTAAATCGATCCGGATTAGGGTATCGAACCAAGGCTAGACAAAGGTCATATTATGCTGTACTGAATCAGTCTAGACCCAAAGTTCAGGCATGGGTACCCAAACTTTGCCTGAGCAACCAAGCTGGACCAAACCAGTATTGGATCCCCAAGGACATGATCCATATCTTGCCTAATCACTACCGTGGCTTTAGTCCAGGGGGAGCAAACTTAAAAACTATTTTTATAGTTAAATAAATTCCTTTTCTTATTATAAAATTGCATGATTTCTTGTTTATTTATTTTCTGTAATTTACCATGCTTAGACCAAGGACTGGTTAGATTAGGAACTAAACCGATTAACTGAAATTTGAACAACATAGTATTGGGTGGCGGTGAGAAGATAGTACGTTAGGGAAGCCTTTTCTAATAAGGTCAAGTATACACTACTTTGTCTCTTTAGACTGGTGAAACTAGCCGAAGCTACCGATCCAAGACCCAAGCTAGTTAGACCAGAATTTCTCAAAAAGTAACCTTGAAAATGAAATTTCACTAAAAGGCTTTGTCAAGGAAAGGGTTGATGACCCAATAATGCTACGACCAAAGAAGGTCTTGTGCCTCGCCAAGACCTGGAAGCCAATTTTTGAAATTCAAATTCAATTTACTCTTTGTCAAATTTAAATCTAACACAAATTTCAATTAATCTTAGATTCAATAATTTCTTTTACAAAATAAATTTAAAACAAATTATTTTCAAAATTAATTTAATTTTTCCAAATTAATCATGGTCTTTTCAAAATAAATTGTTCTTTCTAAAACCTTTCTCACAAAAACTCATAAGGTTAACGTGATTGATAACTCTAGATTGGGTGAGACAGACTAGGTTGTGAAAATCAATTTAGGCTATCCCTGATTCTAATTGGATCCAAATCAACAAACTCTTTATGTGTAGGAACATAAAGATTTGGACCAATGGATGTTGGATAGCAGGTGCTCCAGACACATGACTGGGGGCAAATTGAAATTCACCAAACTCAAGTTCAAGAGCCTAGGCTCAGTAGCATTTGGCAACAATACTACACTCTAAGTCATTGGGTCAGGTAACATTGAACTCAAATCTGATTTCGTTATTAAAAAGGTATTGTTGGTTGAAGACTTCAAATTTAACTTGCTTAGTATAAGTCAATTGTGTGATACTGGCTATGTAGTTACCTTTACCAATTCTAACTGCCTAATTAGAAACCTGCAAGACTCAGAAATCATGCTTAAGGGCACTAAATGCTTATTAACTCAGTTAGAAGAATCAAACCTCTGGCATAGGAGATTAGGTCATACTAATTTGAGATTAATTTCAAAAATCACTCAACTTGGCCTAATTAAAGGAATACCTAAAATCAAGAATCATGAAAACATAATATGTGAATCATGCAACCAAGGTAAACAAACCAAGTCTAATCACAAACAAATTCAATCAGATCTAACTTAAACTACACTTGAGCTCCAGCACCTTGACCTATTTGATTCACACGGAGCCAAGTCACTAAGCGGAAACCAGTACTGCTTAGTAATTGTTGATGATTACTCTAGGTTTACTTGGGTTAGATTCCTAAAAACTAAAGATGAAACCCTAAACCTATTTATTATTTTTTGTAAGTTAATTGAAAATCAAAATGATACCAAAATCAAAAAACTTAGGAGTGATCACGGGGGAGAGTTTGAAAATCAACGATTCGAGGAGTTTTGTAAGATAAACGGATACATGCACGAATTTTCGTGTCCTAAAACCCCCCAGCAAAATGGGATAGTAGAACGGAAAAATAGAACCCTACAGGAAGCCGCTAGGGCTATGCTCAATGAATTCAACCTAGCTAACCAATTTTGAGCAGAAGCAATTAGTATGGCTTGCTATATCCAAAATAGGGTTCTAATTAACAAACGACATAATAAAACTCCCTATGAATTATACTACATAGACTTCCAAACCTACATTACCTAAGGGTCATTAGGTGCAAAGTCCATATCCTAAACAGCAAAGACTATCTAGGAAAATTCCAGTCTAAGTCAACCCCAGGGGTCTTCTTAGGATATTCAACAAGTAGGGCCTATAGGGTTTACAACAAACAAACTGACAAAATTGAAGAAACAACAAACCTAATTTTTGATGAGGAAATTAATTCAAAATCTGATAATCCAAATCTAAATCCATCAAATCACGAAGATAATGAATAATTTATTGAACCACTAGTTGAACCCCTAAATGAATTAATTATTGAACCAACTAGTGAGTTAATTGAACCAATAATTGAACTGACCCAAGTAGTTGAACCAAATGCTGAACCGAACCGACCAGCCGGACCTAAGGCTAAACCAAGTTCTAGAAGAACTAAGAAACCCAGACTCAATCACCCAACTGATCAAATTGTGGGTGATCCAACCTTAGGAGTCAGAACTAGGTCCTCCTATAGAAACCTTAGTCAAATTGCACTGATTTAAAAAATTAAACCTAAGACTATAGAGGAAGCCTTACCTGATCCTGATTGGATCATAGCGATGCAAGAAAAATTAGCCCAATTTGAGAGGAACCAAGTCTGGGAACTAGTACCTAAACCTGAGGGCAAATCCATTATTGACACTAAGTGGGTTTTTTGGAATAAGCTAAATGATCAAGGAGAAATAGTGAGAAATAAAGCCCGCTTAGTAGCCAAAGGGTTCAATCAAGTCGAAGGGTTAGACTATGATGAAACCTATGCCCCAGTAGCTATACTTGAGTCCATTAGGATGCTGTTAGCCTTTGCATCTCATAAAGGATTTAAACTCTACCAAATGGATGTAAAGTCAGCTTTTCTAAATGGATTTATTAAGGAAGAAGTCTATGTAGGATAACCCCCCGGTTTTGAGGACTTAGAAAAACCTGACCATGTTTACAAACTCACTAAAGCACTATATGGACTAAAATAAGCACCTAGGGCATGGTCTGAACGTCTATCAACCTACCTCATTTCTAAGGAATTTAACCAGGGACAAATTGACTCAACCCTATTTATTAAGACCTTAGAAAAAGAAATCTTTATTTCCCAAATCTACATCGATGATATAAACTTTGGATCCACTAACTCAAATTTCTTAAAAGAATTTGTTAAAATAATGGAAAACGAATTCGAAATGAGCTTAGTTGGTGAGCTCAACTTCTTTCTAGGGTTACAAATTAAGCAAACTAGGGATGAAAATTATGTCCATCAATCCAAATATGCTAAGGAGCTAATAAAGAAATTCAAAATGGACAACTCCAAAAGCATAAGTACTCCTATGGCCACAAATGTAAAAATAGATAGTGACTCTGATGGTAAACCCGTAGACCTTAAATTATATAGAAGTATGATTGATAGTCTACTTTACCTTAAAGCCAGCAGACCTGATATCCTTTTTGCTGTAGGAATGTGTGCTAGATACCAAACCTGTGCTAAGGAAACACACTTAGCAACCCTGAAAAGAATAGTTAGATACATCAAGAGTATCTCCATGCTCTAGTTTTGTCTGTTAGTTATGCAACTCTTAGATCGAAATTGCTACATCTTTACGTTTTGGTGCTTCTAATACATAATTATGATTTGATCTCAACCATTTTTTTTTCATACGCGTTATAGCAAATCTTAGTGGCTCGACCACATTCTACATGGATTCCCTTGAAATTCGTTTTTTTCTCTAGCTCTACTTGTTTACCACTGTTTCTATTACTTATTGCCATAATTTTTTTCTACTATCAAGCTGTACGCGAAAGAATATAATTTAACGTATTCCTACTTAATTTCATGTGGTACTTCAAACAAGATTCTAACCTTCACTTACTATGCACAAGTTTATCATCCATGTACCAACTTATTACTCCGAATTACTCTTCTCAATTAGCACTGATTTCAATGTCTCTGCTTCTCACATACATCTTTTATCTCTTTAACTCTACTTCTATAACACCCTTCCCATCACTTTTAACAATACAACTAGTACTTATAGCATCGCCTACTCTAATACGAAAACTTACCTTGGTTCTAGATCTTCTTAACGCTATATTACTCTACCTCATCTATTTTATTTTGGATAACTCTCCTAGGCCTCTGCCCTCTCACTCTATCTATTTCTAACCAAGTGACTTACATTCATTAACTACTTTTATCTAACAAATCTCACTCTTATCCAATCTAATCCACCAGACAATCTAACTCAACCTCAAAGACAACGTCTCTACTTCTACAAACTCAATCCATGCTAACAATTCTTTCACCACACAGTAATTCCTATTTATTTATCAAGTCATTCCTTTCCACTCAGAGTTTTTCATCAAGCAGTCAAGATTTAACAATTGACAACATTACTCCATTCTACTTTAACTATCGTCCCATTTTTTTTTCTAACCACAATTTATAAAATATTCTTATATCCATCTTTTTCCCAAAATCTATAGTTTATTCGATCGTTTTACCTGGTACGTTTGCTTGACCTAGAGTTCTTACTACATTCTTGCCCTTGATAATATTAACATCTAGTTCCTTCATACAGAGTTATAGCTAAGGTCCTATTCACTGATCCCTATCACTCTTTCCTTTACATATCTAGTTCTTACCCTCTCTCTTTCTTATATCAAGAATATTACTCTATTGCAACTACTATGTATATCTGTTTAAAAGTCAAATAACTTCACACCTTAATCTGTTCCTAATAGATATACATCACTAAGTCTTCATTACATAACTACTATAATCTCTTACAATACCTACTCTAAATACTCTAGTCCCTTAATACTATAGCTAATAAGTCTCCATTAATAAAGCACTATCCTCTCCTTATCCTAGGCTTATTGCTAAATATTAATATATGCCTTTCATCAACGGTACAAACTTGCCTTGGTTCACAACTCTTCTTAATTCCAGACAGTCATGACAGTCATACAGATAATCTCCTCATTACTTACACATTCCTCCTCTCACATCTACTTGCTCTTCTTTTCCGATTTACTCCGTTTCACCACCACTCAATCATTTACTATATTTATTCCACATGACTACAGCTACTTAAGTTAAATCTCTACGGATCACTCTCGCTCACTATCCCTTACATATAAAAGATAAATAAGGCTAATATAAGTTATGGTGATTCCTACCCGCATATCAACCCTAAAGTATTTGATATCCTAAAATAAGGTATCGTTCATAATTTCATATCCTGAAAATACTCTCTATCATAAGGTATCATTCCTACTTGCACATTCTAGAATCATAAGGTATCATTCCTACTTACATATTCTAGAATTATAAAAGAAGGTAAAGTATGCATAGAGGTACTTACTTGGAAGCGACAGGATGCAGGCTTGTTGTGTGTGTAGTGAGATGGCAAATTGCTCTGATACCAACTTGTAATGCCCGCTTTTTTTTCAGGGCGTTACGCTAACATACATATACGCATATGGACTTCTTAATGCAGCGAAATAATTTTAAACATTATCCACATGCGTTTAGACCATGCACTTACAACTTAAATCATGTTGACACATTCTTGGCTATCATTCTTAAGCATAGCGACATGGTAAACTTAGCATCATTCTTAATCATGTAGCATCATTCTTAAACATGTTTGCATTGTCATCATATAAAGGGAGTAAGACATAGGATCTTTTCTTTTCTTTTGCCAAGTCATTGCCACACACACACACTTGCCCCTCCTGCTGCTTCCCTTAGCTGAAGACCTCATACTTGATCTGCGGTATAAGAACATAAGACTATAAGCACATAGGCTTAGTAAGACCCTTTCCTACTCACAAAAACCATACGTGATATCATACATGAACATATGAAACATTCAACATAGCATAACATAATTATCATTGCATAATTCTTAACATGAACGTAAGCATATAACATGGCATTCTTTAACATAACATAAGCATATAACATGGCACGGTTCTTAACATAACATAAGCATATAACATGGTTCTTAACATAACATGAGCATAGCATGGTTCTTATCATAACATAAGCATAGCATAGTTCTTAACATAACATAAGCATAGCATGGTTCTTAACATAAACATAAGCATAGCATGGTTCTTAACATAACATAAGCATAGCATGGTTCTTAACATAACATAAGCATAGCATGGTTCTTAACATAAACATAAGCATAGCATGGTTCTTAACATAAACATAAGCATAGCATGGTTCTTAACATAACATAAGCATAGCATTGTTCTTAACATAAACATAAGCATAGCATGGTTCTTAACATAAACATAAGCATAGCATGGCTCTTAACATAAACATAAGCATAGCATGGTTCTTAACATAACATAAGCATAGCATGGTTATTAACATAAACATAAGCATATAACATGGTTCTTAACATAACATAAGCATAGCATGGTTCTTAACATAAACATAAGCATAGCATGGTTCTTAACATAAACATAAGCATAGCATGGTTCTTAACATAAACATAAGCATAGCATGGTTCTTAACATAAACATAAGTATAAGCATAGCATGGTTCTTAACATAACATAAGCATAGCATGGTTCTTAACATAAACATAAGCATAGCATGGTTCTTAACATAAACATAAGCATAGCATGGTTCTTAACATAAACATAAGCCTAAAACTTACTTAGCCTGGTATCATCCTTAACATACATGAGCATAAAACATAGCATGACATAATTCTTAACATACATGAGCATAAAATATAGCATAGCATAATTCTTGACATATATGAGCATAAATTATAGCATGACATAAAATATACTTACCCTGGTGCGATGCATAACATGAATGAATACATGAGTCAAATGCACTTACTACATAAGGATGCTTAATTTTAAAATCATACTTTTAAATGCTTAGCATAAACATAACATTATTGGGGTCCCCGGCTTGTACCACATGCATACATCATAGCGCGCATCCCCAAGTAAATACAAGGTATCTAGCCTTGACCTACTAGGGTAAGGATAGCATAGTCGGTAGTTCCAGAACCGGGGCGTTCTTAAGGTGCCCATCCCTGTTGCACAGCTTCGGTAGTGCCAGAACCGTGGACAGCTTCGGTAGTCCAGAACCGGGGCGTTCTTAAGGTGCCCATCCCTTGGACCCTTACTTCGGTCCGGTACAAGCCCATTCATAAAGTAAAGTACATGTGCATACTTCATCATTCATACTTGACATATCATAGGAACAGCTACGGTAGTTCCAGAACCGTGGATAGCTTAGTCAGTAGTTCAGAACCGGGGCGTTCTTAAGGTGCCCATCCCTTAGCATGACATAGACATACTTAACATTTCATCATTCATACTTAATATCATGATGCCTTAAAGGCATGAACATTCATCATCATTCTTCATTTTCATTCATAAAATATGTCATGCTTACATCATTTTGTCTTAGGCCATGGTTATCATTTTCGTTCATCATCTTCATTCTTAAACATAGCATACATACATATCATTCATAAAGCATGACATACATACATAGCATTCATGAGACATGACTTACATACATATTGTTCGTAAAACATAGCATACATACATGTCATTCCTAAAGCATGGCATACATACATAACATTCATAAAACATGCATGGTTAGGGTACATAGCATACATACATGTCATTCCTAAAGCATGGCATACATACATAACATTCATAAAACATGCATGGTTAAGGTACATAGCATACCTACATGTCATTCTTGAGAACTTAACCCAAACCAAGCCCTAGATTAGGGACTTGGCCGAAAACCCTAGAGGGCCATAGGACCTTAGAAAAATTTGCATAACCATGGTTAACCTCCAATACCTTACTTATCATGTCATAGGAACCCACTTGGACCCTTACTTGGTTTTAACCCCAAAGTCCAAGGCCTTATTCATGCTTGGCCGAAACCCTAGGGGATAAATAACCCCTAGAAAATGTTGGGACCGGGTGCATGTCGACAAGGATACGAGTTCGTAAAATTTTAAATTTTTACGTGCAGCGGAAGAATTTGCATAAAATAATTTCTTAAATTATTTTAACTTCGTATCTAGCATGCAATCTTATGGTGTGTTGACATAATCATAAAATAAAACTTTGTGGAAAAGTAAACTAATTTACTTTGTACCTCGCGTAACTCGAAGTAAGGGACGAGATCCAACCGTAGCGTCCCTTGGAAGCTTCGCCTCTATTCGCGTCCACGCCGAGTTCTCTTCAGGATGACTTTGCAAAGTCACGAGTTTTGTACCAACGAGAACTACTAGATCCTCGGAAGGCACAACTAAGAAGATCAAGAGAAGAAAAGGAAACTAACCAACGAAGTAACGGAATCGAATTCCGAGAGAGAGGGAGATGTAATCCGCTTCTTCTTCTTCTTGGTTGGTTTCTTCTTCTCCTTGAAGCTCACGGCAACACCTTGCCTTGGTGTAGGTTGGGCGCCGGCCCTAATGGAGCTAGGGTGGCCGCCGGCCCTAATGGAAGGGAGGGGGAAGGAGGAGAGAAGAGAAGAGAGAGAGGGAGAGCTCTATTTCGATTATCCAAATCTTAGGAATCCAAGGCTTGCCTATGGTTCCTTATATAGTTGCTTCTCCCTTGCCAGTCTCCTCTTAACCAAATTAACGGAATTAACGGAATTAGTTATCATAAGAAATTTATCCTATAAATTCTCTTATGAATTATTCCGTTTAAACCAAGTTTTATTATAACTAACTTTATAATAAAACTAATTAGTTATCATAAGAAATTTATCCTATAAATTCTCTTATGAATTTTATTATAACTAACTTTATAATAAAACTAATTAATTATCATAAGAAATTTATCCTATAAATTCTCTTATGAATTATTCCGTTTAAACCAAGTTTTATTATAACTAACTTTATAATAAAACTAATTAGTTATCATAAGAAATTTATCCTATAAATTCACTTATGAATTTTATTATAACTAACTTTATAATAAAACTAATTAATTATCATAAGAAATTTATCCTATAAATTCTCTTATGAATTATTCCGTTTAAACCAAGTTTTATTATAACTAACTTTATAATAAAACTAATTAATCTCTCCTTTTATTATGGAATAAATTTTATAAGAAATTTATAAACTTTCTTATTATGGAAAAATCAATTCATAATTGATTTTACAAAATTAAAATAAACCAATTCATGGATTATTTTAACTTCCATAAAAAGAATAAATTTCTATAAATTTATTTATATAAATTTCTTTATACAAATTTATTTATCCATAATTTATAAAATAAATCGCGCTAGATTTACTTTATTAATTAAACCAAAATTAATTGGTTATCTCCCCAATAGGTGGCCGGCCAACCAAGGAGGGTTGGCACCCTCTTTGGTCGGCCCAAACCGAGCCGAACCAACGCGAATTAAACTCATTTAATTCGCCCAAAAAGCCTTCAAAAGACTTAGCCATTTTTAGCTTCCATTGCGCCTCTGATTAACTCAGATTCGACTTATTTCTCTTGATCGGAAAATACAATTTTCAACTCATTTTAAATCCCTCGGATTACTCGTAGTGCGTGTGACTAAATAGGCTTTCGATTTATGTTGGCCGTCTATAATTAACCAATTATAGAACGATCAAGAGTGGCACCTAGTAGTACATCATGATCCCCAATTAATCGAAAGATCAACGGTTTGACCCCAGAAGAAATTATTCTGAAACCCTTCAGTAGCTCTAATGAATCGTGCCTCATTCCCTTCACCATCTTATACCCACTTGGTTCAGGACACGGTCTAGTTGTGTCAGTCCCCACTAGGCTGACTATGTCACACCTAGCCCAAGTAGTGTCTTTCTCGTCCTTTGGATTTCTAGTTACTCTCATGTATTTTAGTGACTCGCACTCTAAACATGATATACTCTGGCCAGAGGTTTTGAGTAACAATCCGACGATAGGCCTGCGTATACATCTCCTCGCAAGGAGTGGTGAATCCTTTGTAGGCTGTTCAAACATCTTCGGCCACTTCGGCTTATACCCAATCATCCTGGGTCCACACCTCCTTGGAGATGCTTGCTTAAGATGTTAAAATATAAGTCTTCATGACCAAGATGACTTGAACACCGCAAGTCAAAGGAACATCGCACTTAAGCCGCAATAAGAACTTCATTGACATATCTATATAGATAACCCTATGAAGTCTTACAGCTAGTCACTCCAATGAACTAGTTCCGCTTAACTAGCATCCATGTTTATCTCCGGACATCCCAATGTCACCAGCCAGTGAGAATCAGCTGATTAGAGAATAACCCATGCTAGTCTCAACAGAATTGATAGTGTCCGTATTTATCAATTCATCGACTAGGGATATTTTCAATACTTCACATTTGCACATTTAGAGATAATCACTAGTTGTGATCCCATCACAAATTCTCTTATGCTGTGAGTTGTATTGCGGACATTCAGTAGATGAGTTTAAGATCCCAATCAAATACACAAACATGTATACTCAAATAGTGAATTATCATTTATTAAAATAAATGTTTACAATCATAAGGCGATTGCCTTAGGACACTTCTCTCATATCACTAACAAACTCCCACTTGGCCTAATGCCAATCGCTACGGTATCCAATACCACAAGCTCTAACATGACCCTCAAACATGCTCTGAGGCAAAGCCTTTGTTAAAGGATCCGCTAAATTCCTTTCAGTGGGAATTTTCTCAATTTGTATGTCATTCCTACTTATAATCTCTCTGATCAGATGATAGCGGCGAAGCACGTGTTTGGATCGCTGATGAGACCTTGGTTCCTTTGCTTGTGCAATAGCTCCATTGTTGTCGCAGTAAACCGGCACTGCATCATCAATGGTTGGAACCACGCCAAGTTCGGAGACGAACTTCTTGATCCAGACTGCTTCCTTTGCTGCTTCCGAAGCTGCGATATATTCCGCTTCCGTGGTGGAATCCGCTACGGTGTCTTGTTTGGAACTTTTCCAACTTACTGCGCCTCCATTCAAAATAAATACGTATCCAGACTGAGATTTGGAGTCATCCTTATCTGTCTGGAAACTGGCATCTGTATACCCACGTATTACCATATCTCCTTCTCCATATATTAGGAACACATCCTTAGTTCTTCTTAAGTACTTAAGGATTGTCTTAACAGCCGCCCAATGATCCATTCCTGGATCCGACTGGTATCTGCTTGTGACGCTCAAAGCATACGATACATCGGGCCTAGTACATAACATAGCATACATGATAGATCCTATCGCGGATGCATAGGGAATCTTGTTCATGCAAATCCTCTCGTCTTCTGTGCGCGGACACATAGACTTTGAAAGGTTGATCCCATGCCTGATGGGAAGGTAACCTTTCTTGGATTCCGACATGCTAAACCTTTTTAGCACTCGGTCTATATATGTAGACTGCGAAAGACCAAGCAACCGTTTTGATCTATCTCTATAGATTCTAATCCCAAGGATATAGGTTGCTTCTCCCAGGTCTTTCATGGAGAAAGTTTTGGAAACCAAATTTTAACTGTCTGTAAGACTGATATATCGTTTCCTATAAGTAAGATGTCATCGACATATAATACTAGGAATACGACTGCACTCCCACTAACCTTCTTGTACACACAAGGTTCGTCAGGATTTTGTGAGAAATCAAGATTGTCTCATCAAAACGGATGTTCCAGCTCCTAGATGCTTGCTTCAGTCCATATATGGATCGTCGAAGCTTGCATACTTTGGTTTTATCAACCGATGTGAAACCTTCAGGTTGTATCATGTATACATCCTCAAGCAGGTTTCCGTTAAGGAAAGCTGTTTTCACATCCATTTGCCATATCTCATAATCATAATGAGCTGCTATGGCTAGGAGCATCCGAATGGATTTAAGCATAGCTACTGGCGAATAGGTTTCGTCATAATCAATTCCTTGCTTCTGACGATATCCTTTTGCCACTAATCTAGCCTTAAAGGTAACAACATTACCTTCCATGTCGGTTTTCTTCTTGAAAACCCACTTGCACCCTATGGGCTTAATCCCTTCAGGTGGGTTAACCAAGTCCCATACTTGGTTTTCGTACATGGAATCCATTTCCGACTTCATGGCCTCAAGCCATTTGTCCCTTTCTGAACTTTTCAGAACATCTTCATAACTGATAGGTTCGTCATCGCTTATGAGTAACACGTCGTTCGATTCACTTACGAGAAATCCGTATCTCTCTGGAATATTGCGTGTCCTATCAGATCTACGAAGAGGTGGTGTAGTTTTAGGTTCAACTGATAGCTCATCATTATGAGGTATTGGTTGTGGGTCTAGACTAGGTGTCTCTGTAATGTCTATTGGAGTTTCTTGAACTTCATCAAGTTCAATGCCACTCCCACTGTTTTCTTGTAAAAGAAATTCTTTTTCTAGAAATACAGCATGCCTTGAAACAAACACCTTTTGTTCCAAGGGATGATAGAATTGGTAACCCTTCGTTTCCTTAGGGTATCCAATAAATAGACATTTATCAGACTTAGCATCCAATTTGTCTGATATAATCCGCTTCACATAAGCAGGACAACCCCATATCTTAAGGTGAGTTAAGTGGGGTTTCTTACTATTCCATGTCTCATATGGAGTAGTAGAGACTACCTTGGTCGGGACTCTGTTTAGCAAGTAAACAGCTGTCTTAAGTGCATAGCCCCAAAAGGATTTTGGAAGAGTTGCATGATTCATCATTGACCTAACCATGTCCATCAAGGTTGGTTGCGCCTCTCAGATACACCATTATGCTGTGGTGTATATGGCGGAGTCCATTGGGATAATATCCCATTGTCCCTAAGATAATCTTGAAACTCTTGACTCAAGTATTCACCACCCCGATCGGATCGAAGTATCTTAATACTTTTGCCAAGCTGTTTCTCTACTTCATTTCTGAACTCTTTGAATTTCTCAAAGGCTTCAGATTTGTGTTTCATCAAGAACACGTACCCGAATCGTGAGTGATCATCGATAAAGGTGATGAAGTAGCTATAGCCTCCTTGTGCAAGAGTTGACATTGGTCCACATACATCAGTATGTATTAGACCAAGCAATTCTCCCACTGGATTACCTTTTCCGGAAAAGGGTAATTTGGTCATCTTGCCTTTTAAGCATGATTCGCATGTATCAAATGAACCGGGTTCAAATGATTCCAAAATTCCACATCGGTGTAATTCGGTCATGCGTTTCTTACTTATATGGCCAAGACGACAATGCCAAGTGTAGGAGTCTATTCGATTATCTATTCGAGCACGTTTGTTGCTAACTTCGATATTGAAAATGTCACTGGATAAATCTAACATGTAGATTCCATTGCACAAAGTTCCATTCCCATAAAGAACACCATTTAAAGTTATGTAACAACAATTGTTACTAAAAGTTAAATGATAACCCTTTTCATTCAGACATGAAATAGATACAATGTTCTTTATCAACGAAGGAACGAAATAACAATTATCCAATTCTAAGACACGTCCAGTGGGGAGCTTTAGCAAATATGTTCTGATGGCAACAGCAGCAATCTTTGCTCCGTTTCCAACTCGCAAATTCGCTTCTCCTTTGACGAGTCTTCTTCTATTCCTTAGCCCCAGTATGTCATTACATATATGTGAGCTACACCCAGTATCAAGTACCCAAGTGTTTGAGGAAATAGAGTGACATTCAATAACGAAGATACTTGAAGAGGATGGGGCATCGGATGCCTTCTCTTTCAAGGACTCAAGATAAACCTTGCAGTTTCTTCGCCAGTGACCCTCCTTGCCACAGTGATGGCAAGTGCCTTTTAGGATATTTTCAGTCTTTTTTGGCCTTTTTCTTCTTTCCCATATTCTGTTCTTTGGCCTTCCTCTTAGAACCTTTCTTCGAGGAACCAACTAACAGTATCGTCTTTTGATCCTGCTTCACAGAAGGCTCTACAATCTTCAGCAGGTTGAGCAACTCAGGAAACTGGTCTAGAGTTGCATTTTCAGGAGGACGGTTGGGAAGTTGATTTTCAAGGACATAAGCAAGCTTCTTTGCCTTAAGGACTATCCTTAGGTTTCGAAGCCAGTCCATGAAGTTTGGCCCAGTCAGTTTATTTGTGTCCAAAATGGAACGCAAATTCAGAGAAGACATGATCGAGTGATTATCCTAGAAATACAAATTGAGCTTATGTGAGAAGAATGATTAAAGAATGTATCATCATACATAAATTAAATCCTATTTATTTTACGAATTGAGTCACCCTTATTATCAATTCGGGAGATCGTAGGAACATCTCCAAATAGGTTGATATCCAACCATAGATAAGAACAACCATGACTGTGGCCATCAAGTTATTCTTAGCTATGAAGGTAGGTAATTATACCGATTACACATCACATATATGTAACTATCACATTATGCTATCAACTAATTGAATGTTTGCATAAATCATTGGGTTGTTAACTCATTAACAAGTATGCAACATATACATAGCACCCAACTGCACCTCTCTTTACATCGACCTTGGCTGTGGCACAACAAATCGATGCTCCAAGCTTAAGGCTGACCCATTAATCAAGAAATAGTTTTAATATGGTTGGAGCTCATTCAACCGCTTAGTCAGGCTTGGATGTGTCCAACAACCAAAACTAATGATTGACCTCTGACTCCAACTATATTATTAATAAACTAATTCCATGGTTTGAACATGTTGAGGTTCAAGTCGGGCATGGATGTGTCCATCAACCCAAACGAGAAACAAAACTCCGATTCTAACCATATTAATGGAAGGTGTTGGCCTTAATATTTTGTAAGGGGTTTTGGGTCTCATCCTTTCTTTTCTAAGCACATTCATGACATATAATCATGTCATGACTAATGATTTCCTTAATTAAGTATGTATGTGACTTAAGTTATCAAGTCTCATTAATTGAATTAGGAATCGGATTTCCTAATTCCAATTTCATACTTAATTAAAGGAATTATTTTGGGAAACAATTTCCTAAATTGTCATAATTAATTTCGGAAATAATATGTTCAAGCCTTTGATTTCTCTAAATCAAATCTTATTAAATTAAGAGACAAATCCCTTAATTCAACTACATATTATTTTCATGAAAATCTCATTTAAGAAAACTCTATAGGAAACCATTTTCCTAATTAATTTTGGAGACAACAATATGTAAGAGCATCACCTCTTCAAACATATTTAATTCATGGATTTAATTAATTACAACAAATTGTTTTCTAAGGGTGGCTC